>JAVJIF010032668.1:0-264874 GCA_038442645.1 Agave tequilana
CATTCAATGTTACGTCCATTAAGTCATTATGACTTTTGTCTTTTCTGATAAACACGATCTTGCGTTTTCCTTCTGAACGCAGAGTTAATCTCCGCGTCTGGCTATTTTTGCCTAGACGCGGATTTCATTTCAAGGGGATGCAAGTTCTTTAAATGGACGCAAGTCCCATTTGTGAAAGCCTCTTTTGTTTTGATTGGATGGTAACATTAGAATAATCATTTTTCCCCCCTTATATAACCACCCCCATTTCTTCTCTCTCTTTCATTATTTCTTCTTCTCCTTCTTTGTTTCCTGCAAACGGCAGCAGCCCCATCCTTTCCACCCACCATGCTCCACCATTCCAATTTCCATTTCCACCACCAACTCCTCCACCTTTTCCTCCCCATCTCCTCCTCCATTCCAACAACAACAACAACCATAACTCCACCACCACACCACCTTCTTCTTCCTCTCTTTCCACCAAACAACCCATTCTCACCACCAACTTCACCATCATCTCCACCACCACATATTCCACCTTGGCCACCAACGCCCATGCCATCTTCCTCTCCTTGTCGCGCTCTTTCCGATGAGCTATTGCTTCGCTCTCCAAAACACCATTTTCAAAACTCTAAATTTTCCAAAGGAGCTAGACTTGCACTCCATTCTTGCCATGGGCTCGGGGCTCTGGCCGCCCGTCTCTGGCCACCTCCGGCCGCCGCCGGCGACCACCGGCCATGGCCAGCCACCAAACCCCCCTTTCCTTCTTTCTTTCTTTTCCTTCTTTCTTTCTTTCCTTTCTTTTTCCGTTCCTTTTCCTTTCCTTCTCTTCTCTGTTTTTCTCCCAACCTGCGTCTTTCTCCCTGTCAACCTTGCGTCTTCCCCTTCCCTGCGTTTCCCTCATCCTTGCGTCTCTCTCTCTTTTTCCCTTGACTCTCATTTTCCCATCTCCCTGTCTCTCTCTTTCTCTCTATTAATTGCTAGACGCGGAGTTCACCCCGCTTCCAAGCAATTCCTTAACGCGGCCTTCGCGTTCCTGTATCAACGTGACGCGGAGCTCATGCTCGCGTCTGCGTTCTTCTTATGTCCTTGCTTGAACGTGGGTCTCGAACCTCGCGTTTGTGGAAATCTACGCGACGCGACTCTCGCGTCTGCGACCCCCGCGTCTCTCTCTCAAACCCGCGTCCCCCTGTATACACACACACTCTCTCTCTCTCTCCATATACTTCTCTCTCTAGCTCTCTCTTTCTCTCTCCTCTTGGTTCATTCTCTCTCCTCCTTTATATTGAACGCATTTACGCGTTGATTACCTGAATTCCGGAGATCAGGGATTTCACAGTATTTTCTGTATTTAGGCGAGTGTCCTCGCCTTCCCTTTGGACTTTCCCGCATTGCCGGGTTCACTTGTATTGCATTATGTATTTGTATCGGTACTCTCATTTTGTATTGCGATGTACATACTTGTTATATTAACTCTTGACATACACCTGTCTGTATCATTTAGCAACTGATGTGTTATCACCTGACATGACTTACTACTTAGCACTTGCTCCTCATTATAACATGACTTACCACCTGCCTCCTGATCATATCTGATCCTTTTATTCCTGTGAATTGCTAACTACATATTAAATTATTATAAGACAACTTGTACTCGATTTGGGGGAAACTGATGGGCCCTGATTAATCATGTTTATGGTGGTCTTATCGAGTCACGCGTGGCCACATACTTGAGGGATCACCTGGCGGCCACCAGGGATTCCGTGGGGTGTGCTGGCACCCCTACTCCTGTTTATTCCTACCGGGTATACACACGCCCTAGGCCTATTTCTATGGGATCTGCGATACTCTATTCCTGTTCGGGCGTAAATAAGTCCCGATACGTAGCAGTACGTTCCGGCTCAGCACCGGATACTCCTGGACCGTTATCCCGGGCATGTACGGGGCCCATCCAAAACATGATTTATCGAACTTTATCAGTTTCTAAATAACTTGCTCTATAAGTTGTGAGTGAAAGTATGTGGAATGGGACACATATTGAAGCCTAGAACTTTGACGTCCTCAATTATAATAAGAGGCTAATATACGATTTGTTGTGCCATTTTGTAAGTCGGGTTGTATGCGCTTGGATTATGGGATAAAGGTATATAGATGAGGGTTTCCTTGTTTGGATTATTCCTTCGAGGTACTAATCTCATGGAGCCGTGACCTAAACCTGTACAATCGGATTTGCTCGTACTCGATTTTATTCGGTTTTACCGTTTTATGATTACTATATTATACCTGCTTGCATCCTATTTTACCACCTGTGTTCTATTCCACCAGTCTCCTGCTCTTGTCATATTATATCATGTATTTGCTTATCTATGCTCGCCACTTGGCTTTCGCATCACCATTCGTCGGGAGTTCTGACTCCTCTGGATCCTCATATCCAGGTCTTGGAGCTTGGAGCATGTGGATTCTCCTAGTTGCTGATCAGAGTGGCGCAGCGGTAGCGTGGATCTCCAGCAGACCGTCCGGAGCCTCATCCTTTAAGGTCCCCTGTTCGGCTCTAGAGTTTTCATGTTATGACTCTGAGCCTCTCTTTGTACTGTTCATACTTGTACATCTCTTTGTATTTTCGCAATTGCGCATATCAGTGATGTAATATTCATGTAATATTGTGTCACATCTGGTGATAACTTTGTAATTGTACTCATACGTTGGAATGTATAATGCACAACGTGCTTCCGTACTCTGATTCTTGCCTGTACTGATGCTTAGCGTATATACGCGAGGGTATTTCTGACCTGCGTATATACGTCACAGTGACGTCTCCGTACCCGTCGGACCGGGGCGTTACATTTTCTTTCAAAATGTGTTTTTAAAATACTAACATTTTTCTCTTTCTTTACGGATTTTGTGGGTGTAATCTGCTGAAAACCCTCACGAGACAAAACTCATCCTCTAGGGGTAACCTAGAGGTTTAACGGCTTATTGCACAAGCTCAGTGCAATCGCGTGACCTGCGAAAGTGGTCTAATAATCTTTGGTTTAGTTTTGTTGCTTTGCTCGAGGACGAGCAAAAGATAGGTGTAGGGGTGTGATTGCATACATTTTTTGCATTATTCTTTATTACATTCCACATTTATCATGTAATAAATCTGCTAAATTCCTTTTCTTAAATGTCTATTTTGCAGAAGATAATCATGGGGAGAAAGAGGATAAAATCAAATAAATATCAGTTAAATTCAGATTTAACTAGATTTATTTGGTTAGAGGATGATGATCCCAAATCCAGTTGGCTAAATTCAGTTTTTGGTGAATTAGGTGGTTAAAGCTAAAGATCAACCGAGGATATCGTCAAATACAGAGTCCAAATCCAAAAGGATAAATGGATGAGAGAAGATCAAGGGATGAGATGAAGCAATTCAGACTCAGATTCTAGCTGGATACATTTTAGTATTTGAATCATAACTTTTGTTACTAGAACTCAAATCTGATGATTCAAGATGATCCAGAAAGAGGACTTAAAGGGCTACAACTCTTAAGTTGATCATTATTTCTAATTCTGTCATTTGACAAGTGATATTTAGCAATCAACACGCTACTAAATTGCAGATCAGAACTGAATATCCACATCATATCAAATTTGGAGACAAGGGAGTTCAGAAATTGCCAGCTTTACTTATCTTCATACTCCTCTACCCTCTGCATTTCTCCTATAAATACCTGCACTCAAAGGTAAAAGGAATGACCAAGCAGAGAATAGAACTTAGGATAATTTATAGTTTGTAACTTAGGTTTTTAGTTTTCTTTTTATGTAATTTTTACTTTTCTTTATGTAACTGAGAGGAGAGACGACTTTCATGGAGGAATAAAAGCAAGCTTGTACTGCAGGTGACACCAGTGTAAGTGATCTCTTCTTTCATTGTAATTTGAATCGAATCAAAGTTTCTTTTTCTTTCTTTACTCTTGTTTTCTTTTACTCTCCTCTGATGTGTTGCAATCCAAGAGAATCCGATAGCCTCGAGACTGCTTAGCCGTTGCAAGTGCCCTTGATGGCCTATGGTGATGAACAATCCTTCTCTTGCTAGTATAGTTTGCCCTTTTATACGTACTGTAGATCGAGAATGGGGAAGATCTTATACGCCATGCTTGATTGCCTTCAAAGACAAGGTAAGTCGTCGCAAGGGATCCAAGGTATATGAGCACTGAAGAGGTAAGTAATTTTTAGGTTGTGTTTTCTTTTATTCTTTAGTTTCAATATCACAAGCTCCAACCATCTTTATCACTCTTTTCCATTTCTTTGTATATAATCTAATTTTCATTTTTCCATCTTCTTAATCTTCCATCTTCTTCCTAATTTGACTTTAACTCTTTTTCATTTTCTTTTTAAGAACTAAAGAAGAACTTTAACCATTAATGGTAGCATAAAAGAGAACTTGTTAAACAAACTTCCATCGCTAGTCCCTCCTTGTGGATCATGACCCGCATAGCCACTTGCTATTGCGGTAATATTGAGCACCTTGTACTCTTTAATCTTAAAATCTGAAATTCTGTATTTGTGTGCAGGTAGAACCTCAATCAATACCTTAAGATTTAGGCTCTTTGTTAGATAGTACAAAAGTTGTATTTTTGTTTTGCAATTTGTAGTTCATTACAAATACTTGTGAGAGAGAGGAATTGAGTGCTTGTACTTGAAGATTGAAGTGACATCAATACAAAATCGAGCTACTTTTTCTTTCACTCATTTACGGTATGTCTTGCGTTATTTACTTGCATTTTTCTTTGTCTTCCATGAGTAGCTAAATCGATTTTCTGGGTTCACTATTGTACCTCTTTCCAATTCTTCTTTTCTTCTGATTTTAATGAAAAAGACCCAATGAATTATTTGCATACCTAACTTAAAGCCTTTCTTCTTGAAAGTGTTCTTGAAGGCACATGAGGATGGGTTTGGGTTTTTAAACTCTTACTCCTTTTAAGAACGTCTCTTGAACTTATTTTTATCTCATACTTGACTTCTTGATGATTTAACATTCGATTCAAAACGGTTTCTTAAACAAAAGAGTGAACTTTTCCAACCATCTTATATGCTTTACTTCGAACTTTCTAAAGTCAACCTTAAGTTTGGCCTATGATCAGGTTGAGGCACTAAGGATTCCAATAGAAGAATAAACGGTTGAGTAGTGAGATAGTGAGCCCAGATTTTCTTTTTTATTAAAATCAACCAAACAATTTTCGAGCTTTTTAAATCACCTTCTCCAAAGCCTTCTCTAAAGTTGCAATTTCTCTTTTAATTATCTCCTTCTTTCCATTCTCTTTTCAATTAAAAAACGAGCACAATTCTTTGTTATTAAACGAAACACCGAAAAAGCTTTTATCGCATTCCTCCTCGTGGATACGACCCGTTAGCCACAAGCTACACAATAATTTCTTAACTCTTTGATTGTTTTTTAATTTTTGCCATCACTGCTCTCCTTTTCACGTTATCGACGGAACCGATCGCATTCCCGTCTGAATCGGCTGGCGAGATGACGGTGGTTTCTATGATGCCACCAATTTTGGTTACAACCGGTCTCAGGGTAATCACTAGCCCAACGTCTCCGACGTTGATTGTCGAGCCAGCTCTTTCTGGAGTAGTCACCAGCCCTACTTCTGTCGTGGCCGGTGTATTGGTGTCGATGAAAACTCCCCCTTAATTGCCAGTGATTCCTCGTCCATCTCCGACCTGTGCTTCTGCCACTTTCTCAACTGTTATGATGCTATAACCGGTGGAGGTTTTATCTTTGGGGATTACTCGCTCACCGGGAGTAATTGAAGCTGAGAGGGAATTCGTGGCGGAAATGGTCGACAGCTTCTATAAGAGCCTAAAACGATCATTGCCTTGATTTTGAAGGGCTCAATCACTTCATTTGCAGCTCTGAAGGTGGTCCTCTCTTGTAATATTAAGAGTATCTGAGATTTCAGAGGGGATGATTAAGCCGCTGCATTAGACCTTTTGGTGGAGAAGTTCGAGAGGTACATGGGTGAGCAATGTCGCCTTAGCAGCTCGGACCTGAATCCATCGATGGACGAAGAGCTTAAACGCCTCATGGTTCAGATGCAGAAAGCTCACCTAGAGGCACAGGAAGCAGCCGAGGCGGTATCTTCGGACTTGAAGTCCTTAGAGGCAAGGAAGGTTGAGTTGGTGACGCTATCGATGCCTCCAACATCGCCCTTCTTGATGCCGAGGATATGATTGAAAAGGCCAAAGAGATGATCAGAAGGGCCAATCTTTTCTTGTCCAAAACTGAATCGGTGCGTCTTGAGGAGATTGCTCGGTTAGAGCAGCTCAAAAACCCAGAACGATGAAGTCCAATGGCAGGAGATGGTGAAAAGAGAAACTCAGGCAGGATCGAGGCTCGTTTGTCCCAAACCGTGAACTTCAATGAAGCTGAGCTGAGATCGTAGTCATTCATTAAAGCTGCTGAAGAAAGAAAGAGTAGGCTACCTACTCTTGAAGAACGGATCAAATCCTATGAAACACAATTGTAGCTTATAATCCATGTATCCCTCTTTTTTTCTTTTGAATCAGTAATAAAAAATAATTTTATTTGACTCTTCTGTTGTGTCTATGCTTGCTTTATTTTCTAAGTTCGCAGTGATTTCATGTTAAATTTTAGCTCTGAAAAGGAACAAGATAATGGTATAGTCTTCTAACTTATACCATAAGAATATTAACTAATCTATTCAGAGATCAGAAACGTGATAGAATTAATTATTTGATAAATTATCACTAATAAGTTTGAATGATGACTCGATTCAAATCTTGTTGGGGATGAAAATGAAATAAAGCGAACTTGACGATCTTCCTGTTCAGAGGTAAATATTAACATAACAGATTAAAGACTATCGGGTTATGAATTAGTTGGGACGAACTAGTACCACAACAACGCGATGAAATCCAAAGTTTGTCAGTTTAGGGGTGACAAACTGACGTGATTGGTTGAAGATTACCAGACTTAGGATTTTTGTCGTTCAGAGGTGACGGACTGGACATGATGACAAGAATGAAAAGTTTCTACTGGACTGGGGATACTGAGACTTAACTGTTGGCCCAAAAGGTTACACTCTCCATTTGTTTAGAGTTTTGATGATAACAAAACAAATAAGAGCTATTTGGTACTAATAAGTTTGTTTAAGATAAGTTTCAGGTTAGTACCATATTTGGAGCCATTGCTAGCTTTTGCAAGAATCTTCTAGGTTCATGAAGCAAAGAAGGCTTTTACACATCAAGGAAGGAACATAGAAGAGAAGGATCTAGCTAGACTTTGCATGGCTCAAGACTTCAAGATTGCTCAAGAGACTTCATTAGTTTTGTTTCTAGTTTTATAGTTTTGTTAATGAATAGTGAATAGGTTTGAAGCTCTATCACACACGTTTTTGCACACATCCTATTTCTAAGTTTATTCCTTATAATATGTACAAAATATTTTAATATACAATCTTCTGTCTACAAATTCATTTTTATGTTTTATACTTATCCCTATTCAAAAATATTTTATTAAAAATCTATTCTCTTCAAAATTCTGTTTCTGTTTTGGGTTTTTGACCTGATCCGGTCGACCGACCGGTCGGCCGACCCTGTGTCAGGTCAAGCCGGTCGGCCGACCCAGTTGACCGAGGTTCTGGCAGCAGTGCGTATCCGTGTGCACGTTTCACGGTCGACCGGACAGTCGACCGAAACCTGCCTAACTGTAAGACCATTGCTCTCTGTATTTTTCGGTCGACCGGGCGGTCGATTGAGAGCTGGCAACGGCTCTTATTTTTGAACCTCGGTCGACCGACCGGTCGACCGGAATATCCGTTTGAACAGTAACGGCTATAATTTTAAACATGTTTTATTTTGTCTTTTTCTCTCTAATAAGTGTTTAAATGTTATTTACTGATCCTAATACTTTCTAATTAGCCTTAAGTAAGTCTTATCTTTAAATCCTAGCCCTCTACTATAAATAGGGGTGTTCGGGAGAGGTTTGGTTACTAGAAAAATTAGCAAAATTTTCACACAAGTTTAAGGCATTCAAAAGAGCTTGGTTTCTTGGTTTTTGTGCTGAAATTCTCTCTCATTTTCTGAAGTGTTTTCAAGAACTCTCTGATTTCTTTTTCTTTTCTCCTTACACACAAGAGCTTCATTCCTACTCATTGTTCTACAAGGATTTTTGTAAGGGAAGAGAGTTTTGCAAAAGAGAGTTTGTGGTCTTTTGACTACCAAGAGAGAACTTGTACTTGAGATTGTGGAGTTGGGTACTCCGGTGTATTTGTAACATCTTTGTGAAGTTATAGTAGTTAGAAATCCTTCTGGGGAAGGCGGGGACGTAGAGCTGGGTGCTCGAACCTCGGAAAAATTCTCGGTGTTTGCGTTTGGTTTACTTGCTCTTATCTCTTGCTCTACTTTCATTGCTCTTATTACTTGCTCTCTACTTTCATTGCTATATTCACTTGTTTTGGGTGTTTGTTGCATCATAAATTTTTAATTGTGCATTGATTAGCATTATCACCTATTCACCCCCCTCTAGGTGATTTTCAATTGGTATCAGAGCTTGGACTCTAGGTTTGGCTTAACATCCTTAGAGAGATCCTTAAAATTTGCTAATCAACATTTGCATTCCTTCATTCATTCACTAGTAAACATAGCCGATAACATCAAAACCCCTCCTAAATTTGATGGACTTAATTTCCCTATTTGGAAGGTTAGGATGACTATTTTCCTACAATCTTTAGGTAGCTTAGTTGCTAAATCTTTGACCAACCCTTATGTTTTTACCCGATAGTGAGGAAAGCACTTGGTCCGACTTTACCTTTAGAGAATATGAGGCTAACTCCAAAGCCCAAAATTCCCTCCTAACCGCCTTGAATGAGGATGACCTTACACGGGTAATTCATTACCAATCCGCCTATGAGATTTGGCAACACTTGTTGGTCACACACGAGGGGACATCACAAGTCAGAGAGCTAAGATAGATCTCTTGAGGTCCCAATATGAATC
This sequence comes from Agave tequilana, assembly GCA_038442645.1. NCBI lineage: Eukaryota > Viridiplantae > Streptophyta > Magnoliopsida > Asparagales > Asparagaceae > Agave > Agave tequilana. Next base: position 8,986 of record JAVJIF010032668.1, read on the forward strand.
TTTTAAAATGATTGATGATGAATCTATTGATTGCATGATTATAAGGTTTACTAAAATCACAAATGCTCTTCCTCCTTAGGTGATGCTATTAGCAATGATCAAAAGGTACGGAAAGTGATTCGGGCTCTTCCTTCATCATGGGAGATAAAGGCCACCACCTTGAAAGAATTGAATGACAAGGATGAAATGGACCTCATAAGTCTCATCGGCAACTTAAAGACTCATGAGATGGAAAAGAAGGTAAGAGAAGAAGCGGCTCCTCAAAAGAAGAAATCCATTGCCTTCAAGTCTTCCTCCACTCTTGATGACGGTGAAGAAGATGAAGAAGAAGACGAGGAGCTCTCCCTCCTTGTGCAAAACGTGAAGAGGATGTACCGGAAGAACAAGCTCAACTTTAGAAGGAAGTTTGAAGGTAAAGAGAAGAGAAGAATCATTTGCTACAATTGCCGAAAGCCCGGACATATCATGGCCGATTGCCCGGATTTCAAGAAGAATAAGACTTCCTCCTTCAAGCCAAAGAAGCCGGTTGAAAAGAAAGCCTACAAAGCCACATGGGATTCGGAAAGCGAATCCGAAGACGAGGTGGACACGGCAAACATGTGTTTCATGGCAAACACACTAAAGGTAACCCCACAACCTCTTGATGAAGAAGATGAATTAAGTAAAGAGGTTCTTGTACATGCTTTTGTTGAACTCTCCGAAACCTATGATAATAAGAAGATTGAATGTTCTAAATTGGAAAAGGAAGTTGCTTTTTTTAAAAATCAACTTGCTATTTTTTTCTAGAGAAAAAGATGAAATTTCTTCCAATCTCATTTCTACTCAAAATGAATTTAGTGCTTACAAAGTTGCATGTAAAGAAAATTTCCTAAGATTGATGAAAAAGAAATTTCTTCTTTAAAAACTAGAATTGTTGATTTTGAAAAAGTTTTAAAGGATTGTGCTTTTAACACTAAGAAACTTGAAGAAATATTTTCTAAAAAGCACACTTCTCATGTTAAGATTCCTCATGCTCACAATTCACATAACACTCATGCTAAATCCACACATGCTCACAAGTCTCACACTCACTATGCTTTTAGATATGGTAGAGTGTATAGATGTACTTATTGTGGTAAAAATGGGCATTTGGCTAAGTTTTGTTATGACCAAGTAAATAGATCAAATAATCTTGTTTGGGTTCATGACACTAACTCTTTAGGACCCAAGAAAATGTGGGTACCAAAATCAAGTCCTAAATTATTTGATGTAGGTACACACCAAGGCTCCAAGACGTAAGGAGCGGTGGTACCTTGATAGTGGTTGTTCAAGACACATGACATGGGACACAATAACTTTACAACCCTATCAAGGTACATGGAAGGTGGCACCGTCACCTTCGGGGATGACTCCAAAGGCACTATCATCGGTATAGGTAACATTCAAATTGGTGCTTCTCCTATTATAGAAAATGTTGTTCTTGTTGATGGTTTGAAACATAATTTGCTTAGCATTAGTCAACTTTGTGACCGTGGACTTAAAGTTGTTTTTGATGATTCTTCTTGCAAGATTTTTGATGCTAAAACCAATGATGTATTCTCATCGGTTTTCGTGACAATAATGTTTATATCATTGACGTGCTTAATTTGGATTGTTCTACTAAATGCTTGAATGCTTTTGATGAAAACTCTTGGCTTTGGCATAGAAGATTAGGACATGCATCTTTTGACCATCTTTCTAGGATTAATTTTAAGAAATTGGTGAAGGGTATTCCTTGCTTGAAGTTTGAGAAAGACCGCATTTGTGGTGCGTGCCAACTTGGGAAACAAACCAAGTCTTCCTTCAAACCAATCAAGGATATCATGTCAACTAGGCCATTAGAATTAATTCATATGGATCTTTTTGGACCAACTAAAACTAAGAGCTTAAATGGTAGTAGATTTGTATTTGTTTTAGTTGATGATTTCTCCCGTTTCACTTGGGTTTTCTTTTTGGAACACAAAGATCAAACTTTTTCTCATTTCAAAGTTTTTCGAAAAAGGGTTGAAAAAGAAAAAGGTTTTTCAATTTTGAAAATAAGGAGTGATAGAGGTGGTGAGTTTGTTAACCAACTCTTCGTGACTTATTGTGATGAAAAGGGAATCAAGCATGAAATGTCATGTCCTAGAACTCCACAACAAAATGGAGTTGTAGAAAGGAAAAATAGAACACTTCAAGAGATGGCTAGGACCATGATTAGTGAATATGACCTCCCTCAATATTTATGGGCCGAGGCCGTAAACACCGCATGCTATATTTCAAATCGTATTTATTTGTGTAAGAATTCTTCCAAAACATCTTTTGAAATGTATCATTCTAGAAAACCAAATGTTGCATATTTTAAAGTTTTTGGATGCAAGTGTTTTGTTTTGAATACTAAAGATAACTTGGGTAAATTTGATGCTAAGGCTTATGAAGCAATCTTTGTTGGATATTCTACTACTAGCAAAGCTTATAGAGTATTCAATAGATCTTCACTTACCATTGAAGAATCCATGCATGTTAAATTTGAAGAATCTAATGTGGTTGTTGAGAATGTTGTAGAGATTGACCCATTAGGTGAAGACATGGAGAGACTATCCTTGAAGGACTCACCCGCTCAAGAAGAAAAGTAAGAATCAATTGGTGATGTTCAAGAGGATAAAGAGGAAAGTTCTCAACCGCTTCCTAAAGATTGGAGATACGCTACAAATCACCCCAAGGAACTAATCTTAGGTGATGTCTCTAAAGGGGTAACAACTCGCTCCAAGCTCCATGACTTATGTGGTAACTTTGCCTTCATTTCTCATTTTGAACCCAAAAGCATCCTCGAAGCCGAGGCGGACTCATATTGGTTGCTAGCCATGCAAGAGGAACTCAATCAATTTGAGCGCAACCAAGTTTGGCACCTTATTTCTAGGCCCCACGATAGACCAATAATTGGTACTAAGTGGATCTTTAGAAACAAGATGGATGAGTCCGGTAATGTCTTTAGGAATAAAGCTAGGTTAGTGGCTCAAGGTTACACTTAAGTTGAGGGAATTGACTTTGAGGAGACCTTTGCACCCGTAGCACGGCTTGAAGCCATACGGATGACACTAGCTTTTGCATCTTTTAAAAATTTAAACTTTTTCAAATGGATGTGAAAAGTGCATTTTTGAATGGTTTTATTAATGAAGAAGTTTATGTTGAAAACCTCCCGGTTTTGTTAATCATGTTCATCCTAATTTTGTTTTTAAACTTGATAAAGCTTTGTATGGATTGAAACAAGCTCCAAGAGCTTGGTATGAAAGGCTTTCTAGTTTTCTCATTTCAAATGATTTTGTTAAAAGCAAAGTAGACACAATTCTTTTTACTAAGCATGTTGGTAATGACTTTTTAATTGTGCAAATTTATGTTGATGATATAATTTTTGGTTCTACTAATGAGTTTTTATGCAAGAAATTTGAAAAGGTTATGCAATGTGAGTTTAAAATGTCTTCCATGGGTGAATTGAATTTCTTTCTTGGAATCCAAATCAAGCAATTGCAAGATGGGAATTTCATATGTCAAGCCAAATATGCAAAGAAACTCGTAAAGAAGTTTGGACTTGAAGACTCTAAAGTTTGCAACACTCCCATGGCAACTACAACCAAGCTTGATAAGGATGACTAAGGTAAAATGTTGATATTAAATTGTATAGAAGCATGATAGGTAGTCTTTTGTATTTGACGGCAAGTAGGCCGGACTAAATGTTTAGTGTGTGTCTTTGTGCTAGATTTCAATCGTGTCCCAAAGAGTCCCATCTTATTGCGGTAAAAACGCATTATTCGTTATATTAAGGGCACAATTGGAATGGGTCTTTGGTATCCGAAAATCGGAGATTTATCAATGACGAGTTATTCGGATGCCGACTATGCGGGTTGTAGAGTAGATAGAAAGAGTACTAGTGGGACATGTCAATTTCTTGGTAATTGTCTTGTTTCATGGTCCTCTAGGAAACAAAATTCCGTAGCACTCTCAACCGTCAAGGCGGAGTATGTTGCCGCGGGGGCTTGTTGTGCACAAGTCCTTTGGATGAAACATACTCTCCTTGATTATGATTTGCATTATAACCATATAAAAATATTTTGTGATAATACTAGTACTATACATATGACTAAGAATGCAAATCAACATAGTAAGACCAAGCACATTGAGATTAGATATCACTTTCTTAGAGATCATTTTGAGAAAGGAGATATAGATATTGATTATGTTTCCACGGATTTGCAACTTGCCGATATTTTCACTAAACCACTTGATTTTGCTAGATTTTCCTTCATTTGTGGTGAACTTAATGTTTGTGTTATTGAATAAAAATGTTTTCTTAACCCTTTTTGATGTATGACAAAGGGGGGAGAATGATTTTATGCATGGAAATATGAGTTCACATGGTTTTGGTTCCATATGAGTTTATATATGTTTTTAAGTTTTTGAGTTCATATGGTTTTGGTTCCATATGAGTTTATATATGTTTTTAAGTTTTTGATGTGTTTTCATGAATCTTGTATTTGAGTTCAAGTGTTTTGCAAGTGTTTTATATCTTATGGTGTTTATGATTTCATGATGTTTACTTGCAAATTACATTGTTTTTTCTTGTTTAATATAGCATAATTTGAGGGGAAGTTTTCTCCCTCCCCTATATTTTTGTCCATAGCCTATTTGTTTTGTCATCATCAAAAGGGGGAGATTGTTGGCCCAAAAGGTTACACTCTCCATTTGTTTAGAGTTTTGATGATAACAAAACAAATAAGACCTATTTGGTACTAATAAGTTTGTTTAAGATAAGTTTCAGGTTAGTACCATATTTGGAGGCCATTGCTAGCTTTTGCAAGAATCTTCTAGGTTCATGAAGCAAGAAGGCTTTTTGCACATCAAGGAAGGAACATAGAAGAGAAGGATCTAGCTAGACTTTGCATGGCTCAAGACTTCAAGATTGCTCAAGAGACTTCATTAGTTTTGTTTCTAGTTTTATAGTTTTATTAAAGAATAGTGAATAGGTTTGAAGCTCTATCACACACGTTTTTGCATACATCCTATTTCTAAGTTTATTCCTTATAATATGTACAAAATATTTTAATATACAATCTTCTGTCTACAAATTCATTTTTATGTTTTATACTTATCCCTATTCAAAAATATTTTATTAAAAATCTATTCTCTTCAAAATTCTGTTTCTGTTTTGGGTTTTTGACCTGATCCGGTCGGCCGACCGGTCGGCCGACCCTGTGTCGGTCAAGCCGGTCGGCCGACCCAGTCGACCGAGGTTCTGGCATCAGTGTGTATCCGTGTGCACGTTTCACGGTCGACCGGGCAGTCGACCGAAACCTGCCTAACTGTAAGACCATTGCTCTCTGTATTTTTCGGTCGACCGGGCGGTCGACCGAGAGCCGGCAACGACTCTTATTTTTGAACTTCGGTCGACCGACCGGTCGACCGGAATATCCGTTTGAACAGTAACGGCTATAATTTTAAACATGTTTTATTTTGTCTTTTTCTCTCTAATAAGTGTTTAAATGTTATTTGTTGATCTTAATACTATCTAATTAGCCTTAAGTAAGTCTTATCTTTAAACCCTAGCCTCTACTATAAATAGGGTGTTTGGGGAGAGGTTTGGTTACTAGAAAAATTAGCAAAATTTCCACAAGTTTAAGGCATTCAAAAGAGCTTGGTTTCTTAGTTTTTGTGCTGAAATTCTCTCTCATTTTCTGAAGTGTTTTCAAGAACTCTCTGATTTCTTTTTCTTTTCTCCTTACACACAAGAGCTTCATTCCTACTCATTGTTCTATAAGGATTTTTGTAAGGGAAGAGAGTTTTGCAAAAGAGAGTTTGTGGTCTTTTGACTACCAAGAGAGAACTTGTACTTGAGATTGTGGAGTTGGGTACTCCGGTGTATTTGTAACATCTTTGTGAAGTTATAGTGGTTAGAAATCCTTCTGGGGAAGGCGGGGACGTAGAGCTGGGTGCTCGAACCTCGGAAAAATTCTCGGTGTTTGCGTTTGGTTTACTTGCTCTTATCTCTTGCTCTACTTTCATTGCTCTTATTACTTGCTCTCTACTTTCATTGCTATATTCACTTGTTTTGGGTGTTTTTTGCATCATAAATTTTTAATTGTGCATTGATTAGCATTATCACCTATTCACCCCCCCTCTAGGTGATTTTCATTAACTATCTATCAATTCAGAGGTGTAAACTGGACATGATTGATGGAGAAACCGCTAATCTCAGAGCGTTTGCTGTTTAGAGGTGATTGACTAGACATGACAGCAAAGCTTAAAAAGGTGAATCTGGTTTTAGGGACTCGTCTATTCAGAGGTTATAGACTAAACATGATAGACTGACATACTGAATTCTGAATCCGCTGTCAGATGTAGTCGTATTGACTTGGCAGCTCGTCCACAAGGGACTGCAAAGGTGGATCGGATCTGGGCGTCTGTTGATTCAGAGGTGGTTGACATCAAAAAACTAAGAGACACCAGGCCCGCAATCCGCTGTTTAGTGGTTTAATATTAACATGACAGCAGAAGGGAAGTCCACGGAGGACTAAAGGATGAAGTTCGGGATTCGATTGGTTCAGAGGTGATGGACTGGACATAATCGTTCAGAGGCTACCGAATTCAAAGTCGTACCGTATGACGGTATAAATAGGGAACCCGGCTGTCTGTCAGTTCAGAGGTGATGAACTGGACATGACCGACTATAGACCAAATAGAGTAGAAAGAATGCTTTATCCTAAGGTAAGATAAAGAATTGGATTGTAGACTTGACTGTTCAGGGATCTTTTACAGATATAACAGGTTGGGTCTGAATCCTGTTGGCCTAGAGGCCTTCCACTCTAGTTTTGATGATGATTAACTCATGTAATTATAGTTTACTAATAATCTTGTGATATTCAGTTTTAGATATTTAACCAAGATATTAGCAGGTGATTAGCTTCAACAAAGGTATTTTGGAGCTTTCACATGGTGATTCAAGAGCTCGAGCGTCAAGTTCACATCTAGCACTCGGTTGGAGTCAAGCTCGGTGGATCAAGTTTGGATCGAGTCGACTTGGAGACGGCGCTCTACAAGAAGACCTCGGTTTATTTTAGAATAGTTAGTTTAGATCCATTATTATAGATTAGATAGTGTGATATGCTCAAGTTCACAACACACACGCTTGTTTTAAGTTTCATGTTTATTGGTTTTGGTTTTCGGTTTAACCGATCTTGGTTTTTATGAAGAGAATTGAATCAAAACAAGTTTACATGGTTTAATGTATATTAGATTTGATCTATATACATGTATGCTTCATATTCTTAGAAAAGCTTATTTTGATAACCTATTCATGTATTTGGGTTTTGTATTTAAACAAAACTTATTTTCGGATTTAATGTCAAAAACATTGATATATATCTCTTTCATGTATATTGGATTCTATCCATATAGTATATGCTTCAAAGTTGTTTAAATATCATGTTTTTGTATTTACATGTGTTTTGAAAAAATCGGATTTCCAATTCAAAAATTTAAGTTTTGGAAAATACAGAATTTGGTTTTAGGCAAATTTTCCAAGTCACAAAAATGGTTCAAAATGTTTGTAACATGTTTTGATTTTTACTCGAACATGTTTTCATTTCAAAGATATAACTTGAACCTATTTTTGTAGAATTTTAAAGATTTTATGGGATTTATTTGACAATAAAAGACAAGATTTTAAGTTCTGAAAATCTGCTGCCAGGCTCTGGCGGTCGACCGGGACGATCGACCATACCAGTAGCCGGTCGACCGGACCGGTCGACCGATGTGCACGAGACGTGCACAAAGGCCAAGTTGGCTTGGTCGGTCGACCGATGTGCACGAGACGTGCACAAAGGCCAAGTTGGCTTGGTCGGTCGACCGTGCGTCGACCGACTGAAGTCACCCCACTCTTGGGTGGGGGCGGTCGACCGTAAGCCTTGGCTCGGTCGACCGGGCGGTCGACCGGCTAGAGAGCAATTGCTCTCTGGATCTGCCACGGTCGACCGGGCAGTCGACCGCTGGGCTCAACGGTCAAAAATTTGACCGTTGGATGGTCGACCGGCCGGTCGACCGGAAGGGCATTCTGGCCCTTTTCAGCTGCCAACGGGTAGATTTTTTAAATGGGTTATAAATACCCCATTTGAGTTAATTTTTCAACAAGAATTTCAAGAGCTAAAATTTCTCTCTTCTCTAGTATTTTAATACAAATTTTCAAAAGAGTTTTCAAGCCAAAAGATTTCATCTTTATTTTGTTTTAAAGGGTTGGAAAAATCAAGAAAAGGGAAAGTTTTTGGGATAGTTTTTTGATCTTCACTTTATATTCATTCTATAAGTTTTCCCAAGAGTTTTTCTTTGTGTTTTTGATTTTCAAACTCTTTATTTCTACTATCCTATCTATTAGGATCTTTGTTTTGTGGGAAAAAAATTGTTTGTGGTTGAGATAGACCACCAAGTTGTAAACCTTCCATCTTTGTGATATCCCTCTAGTGAGAGGTGATTGATTTGTTATCCCTCAAGTGTGAGGTGATAGTGGAAGTGGTATTTGGCTCCCTCTAGTGAAAGATGGAGATTGTGTTGGAATCCCTCAAGTGTGAGTTGATTGTGTTTGAGTGGCTTTGTGCCTACCCTCTAAGTGTAGAGGTTGTATTGTATTTGAGAGAGGAGTTGTGTACTCCCGGCTATTGTATTGCCCCAAATTCTCAGTGGAGGTTCCCTGTGTGGGAAGTCCTGTGTGGACGAGTTAGTGAAAATCCTTCTGTGTGAAGGCGGGGACGTAGAGCTGTGTGGTCGAACCTCGAAACATATCTTGGTGTTTGCGTTTGATCCACTTTCTCTAACTCTCTCTCTTATATTATGCCTTGCATTGATTCATATTGTCATATCACACTTATATACTTGGTTGTGTTTGTTTGTGTGCCTCACTTGTGTTTAACCATGAGAGCTTCATATAGCACCTCAACTCTTATTCAGAGGAATCAAGAGGAGTTAGTCCAGAGCCCTTCACCGGGAATTCGGCTACACTCGTTGGTTACACTAAGTGTGTTGCAATTAAGTTTTAATTTTCGTATTATTGTTCATAGATTAGCCGTACACCTATTCACCCCCCCTCTAGGTGTAATTTCAATTGGTATCAGAGCCTACACTCCTGATATTACGTTTAACCACCTAGGAGTGTGATCTTGATTTTGCTAATCTATCATTTGCATTTGCACACTTATATTGTTTACACATACTCATGGACTATATGACCCCTCCTATGTTTGATACTTTCAACATTGTTGTTTGGAAGGCTAGGATGTCCATGTACCTAAAACCCCTAGGCTTGCATGTTTTCCTTGCCGCTACTAAGAAATCCTATCTTGGTAATAGCAAGCATATAGAGGCCAATGCACAAACCCTTGAGGCACTTAGAAGCACGCTTAACAAAGAATATCTTTCTATGATTTCTAACTGTGATTCCGCCTTTGCAGTATAGAACACGTTGACCTCCTCCAAGCTTCAATTGCCAATCCAAACGGAGAGGAATCTAGTGAGGATGAATCCGAACAACGATGCTACATGGTCCAAGGGAATGAATCCCTTGAGGTATATTCGGAATCCCAACTAGATGATAGTGCTAGTTCTCCCGGCGATGATCATATTGGTGCTGATGCTTTGAATGAAGTACTTTCAATTGTTTATGAAAAATTGCTTGAAAAATATAAAGTTTGAAAAAAAAACTTGTAAATTAAATAAATAAAATGAGGATTTGTTCTTAAAACTTTAGTTAGCTTTGCAAGAGAAGGTTGAGATTTCTAATGAAAGGGATTCATTGAAATCTAAGCTTGATCTTGTCCTTAATGAAAACAAAATTTTGAAAAGTAAAAAATGATTGTAAAAATGTTTTAAAGAAAAATGAGGCTTTATCTTCAAAAGTTGATTTTGTTGTAAAAGAAAATGAATCTTTAAAAATAAAAATTGTTTCTATTTCAAAGGAATTGGATTTGGTTTCTAAGAAGAACATTTCTTTGAAAAATGATTTAGATACACATGTTTGCCATGCTAGTGTAGTTTCACATTCTAGCTCACCTATTTCATGCATCTCTTCTTCCATAATTGAAAATGATATATCTATGCTTAAGAAGAGTGTGGATTGTTTGGGCTCCACTTTGAGTCATTGTGCCATGAACCATACACAGTTGGAATCTATGTTTCGTAAGAAACAAGTTCCATCTATGCATGCACACAAACCACGATATATACATGCTTCCCATGTTCACACCCATCACACTATGTATGCTCATGTGTACACATGTACACATTGTGGACGTAAGGGCCACCTTGCTAAGTTTTGTTATGATCGTATACATGATTCAAATTTAGCAACTAAATCTGTTTGGTTTAGGAAAGGAGCTAACCCCCATGGACCCAAAAGAGTATGGGTACCAAAGATCACTCCTATTTTACTTAATGTAGGTGTGGGCTCTCACATGACGTGAGAGTGATGGTGCCTTGAGGTGGATGCGTTCCGAGCTTAAAGAGGACTATTTGGATGCATCACTTTCAAGGGGAGTTTGGTGGGAGGACCACCATGATTTGGAGACATAGAGATGTACCCTCATCGGTTTTGGTAACGATCTCTTACTCCTCATTTATGTTTACATACTTTTCATGTCATTGATTTTTAGCAAGATTTGATGTTTCTTGATTATTATGTTAAATGCCATGATAATTAGATTAGTGATATGCATGATTAATATTTGAGATCACCCATGTTTAATATGGATTTATACTTTTGTGATTTTCACATTTATTTTAGCTATTGTGTATATCATAGATCTAATGCATATGCATTTACATAATGATCATATGAGTTTTGTTTTGATTTCTATGCTTTAGTTTTGATTACATGTCTAGATGTTAGTTTTCATTAAAACTTAGGTATATACTTGTACAACTAGTGAGCCACAAATAGATTATTATATGTTTGTGCTTGATTGCTCATTTGTACTTATTAGATATACTAGTATAGTCTAGTTTTTGATGCTTCCTACATTTTGACTTGTATTCCCATTTTGTACATGTTTTTGTTTAACTTCATGTATATGCCTAATTTGTCTAAACTATTAGTTATACATATACATCCTTGAGCCACTTGCCTTCATGCATATACTTTTGTGGACTCGTTTATATTTAGATATGTATGTATACTCTAGTTTGTACAAGACATACATATATACCTAGAAGAATTTTTAGTTTTGATGATTTTCATATTTTTAAGGAATTTCATATTGAGCTTATTGCCTATTTCCATGACTATGTCTTTCACAAAACTTGTACACTCATATTACTTAATGTTTTCTCATGATTTTATTTTCATGAGTATTATATGTGCTATATAGATTTTGAGTGACATTGGTTTAATAATTTTCATGTTTCATGAAATATATTTCTGTTTTATTCCTTACTTGAAGGATTTCGTACTGGTTTACAATTTTATCTTATAACTAGTTCGTATTCTTCATACGGTATAGTTTTCAAACGTATTATAACTACTTTCAAACTCATTTTTTGAAAACCCCTACCCTTCAAAGGGCGGCTGGTTAGGCGACCATGCCTTGTATGCTCATTATTGAAAATCTATTTAAACATGTGCTGAAATGGGTGATAGGGAATATGAGTTATACACTTAATTCTTATTATATTTTCAATTGATATCATTGAATCTTTTCAATTGTATCACTATTGACGTTCTTTTTGAATTCTCATATATGTTTTTATATATGTATGCTTACACTTCAAATAGTATCAATTTCGATTGGTATTCATTTTTCCATACATATGTATTTTATTTGTGCTTACTATATCTCTATATTTTTTAGCACAAATTTTGGTTATGCTAAGCTTGATTTCTTAAATGACTATTATATTTCAATTGATTATGTTTCAATTGGCATCTTATACAAGCTTATGCATCATTTTGTTTGGTATTTCATAAAGGGGGAGAAAATTCATATTTCACCTTTTAATTGGTTTTGTTTACCTTTGGATTTTACTCCCACACTTTATGTTGAAAAATGATTTGATTTTTTTTTTTGTATCATATGCTCCTAATAAAAATCGTTTTCAATTGGTATATGATTTCATTATTTTCAATTGATATATGCTTCATTTTCAATATTGGTATCAAAAACATTAAATTGATATTATTCTCTATTTGGTATCTCTATTGTAAAATGAGTTTAGTGTTTGACCAAAAAGATTGGTTTCTGTTTTTCAAATTGGTATCAAAAGTGTAAAATATTTTCAATTGGTACTAATTTTTACAATTGGTATCAAGATTACCTATATGTTTACATCTTTCAATTGATATCAAAATTTTTTGGTTGATTTCTTCAAAATGTTTTATTTACTTTCAATTGGTATAATATATACATGTTTATTTAACTTTATATTAAAAACATTTGTTTTATGTACTTTCAATTGGTATGTTTTATTTTCAATTGGTATCATGATGCATATATTTTTTTAAATTGGTATCATAATGTTTTGTTTTGATTTCACCCGTTGTTAATATTTTTGTTTCGGACAAAAAGGGGAGAACATTGTTTTATTGTTTACTTTAACCCCTTTGTTGATGATTGACAAAAAGGGGGAGAAGTATTTGAGTATATATGCATGTTTATTTATAAGTTTATATCAAAGTTTGTTTCATATTTGGTATCAAGAGAGTTTGTTTTATGTTTTGTTGATATTGGTATCAAGAGCATGGATATTAGTATCAATAACATATTTTGTTGTTGTTTTACTTTGTTGGTATCAAGAACCTTTATTAAAATTTTTAATGTTGATATCAAGAGCTTTTATTGATTATCTTTCAATTGGTATCAAGAGCTTTTATTGATTGGTATCAAAAGCTTTTATTGTTTTTATTGATAAGCTTTCAATTGAAATTTTTATTGGTATCAAGAGTAATATTTTAAGTTTATATTTTAAATTGGTATTTAAGAACATGTTTATTTTAAAAAGGGAAAAGGAATTTATTTTAAAAATTTGGTATCAAAAGCATGTTTATTTCATTGTTTTATGCATGTCTATGCATATTCATGTTTAACATTCATTGCATATCTTATTGTTTATTGCTATGAATGAGTTAAGGGGGAGCTTCTTTGAAGCTTAACTTTAATTCATGCATATATAACTCCATGAGTTTTGTCATCATCAAAAAGGGTGAGATTATTGGCCCAGAGGCCTTCCACTCTAGTTTTGATGATGATTAACTCGTGTAGTTATAGTTTACTAATAATCTTGTGATATTCAGTTTCAGATATTTAACCAAGATATTAGTAGGTGATTAGCTTCAACAAAGGTGTTTTGGAGCTTTCACATGGTGATTCAAGAGCTCGAGCGTCAAGTCACATCTGACACTCGGTTGGAGTCAAGCTCGGTGGATCACGTTTGGATCGAGCCGACTTGGAGACGGCGCTCTACAAGAAGACCTCGGTTTATTTTTGAATAGTTAGTTTAGATCCATTGTTAAAGATTATATAGTGTGATATGCTCAAGTTCACAACACACACTTGTTTTAAGTTTCATGTTTATTGGTTTTGGCTTTCGGTTTAACCGATCTTGATTTTCATAAATAGAATTGAATCAAAATAAGTTTACATGGTTTAATGTATATTAGATTTGATCTATATACATGTATGCTTCATATTCTTAGAAAAGCTTATTTTGATAACCTATTCATGCATTTGGGTTTTGTATTTAAACAAAACTTATTTTCAGATTTAATGTCAAAAATATTGATATATATCTCTTTCATGTATATTGGATTCTATCCATATACTATATGCTTCAAAGTTGTTTAAATATCATGTTTTTGTATTTACATGTGTTTTGAAAAAATCGAATTTCCATTTCAAAAATCTAAGTTTTGAAAAAATACAGAATTTGGTTTTAGGAAAATTTTCCAAGTCACAAAAATAGTTCAAAATGTTTGTAACATGTTTTGATTTTTACTGGAACATGTTTGTATTTCAAAGATATAACATGAACCTATTTTTGTAGAATTTTAAAGATTTTATGGGATTTATTTGACAATAAAAAGACAAGATTTTAAGTTCTGAAAATCTGCTGTCAGGCTCTGGCGGTCGACCGGGACGGTCGACCGTACCAGTAGTTGGTCGACCGGACCGGTCGACCAATGTGCACGAGACGTGCACAAAGGCCAAGTTGGCATGGCCGGTCGATCGTGCGGTCGACCGACTGAAGTCACCCAACTCTCGGGTGGGGGCGGTCGACCGTAAGCCTTGGCCCGGTCGACCGGATGGTTGACCGACCAGAGAGCAATTGCTCTCTGGATCTGGCACAGTCGACCGGCCGGTCGACCGGAAGGGCATTCTGGCCCTTTTCAGCTGCCAACGGACAGATTTTTAAATGGGTTATAAATACCCCATTTGAGTTGATTTTTCAACAAGAATTTCAATAGCTAAAATTTCTATCTTCTCTAGTGTTTCAATACAAATTTTCAAAAGAGTTTTCAAGCCAAAAGATTTTATCTTTATTTTGTTTTAAAGGGTTGGAAAAATCAAGAAAAGGGAAAAGTCTTTGGGATAGTTTTTGATCTTCACTTTATATTCATTTTAGAAGTTTTCCCAAGAGTTTTTCTTTGTGTTTTTGATTTCCAAACTCTTTATTTCTCACACTTGAGCTTATCTACTATCCTATCTATTAGGATCTTTGTTTTGTGGGAAAAGAATTGGTTTGTGGTTGAGATAGACCACCAAGTTGTAAGCCTTCCATCTTTGTGATATCCCTCTAGTGAGAGGTGATTGATTTGTTATCCCTTAAGTGTGAGGTGATAGTGGAAGTAGTATTTGGCTCCCTCTAGTGAGAGGTGGAGATTGTGTTAGAATCCCTCAAGTGTGAGGTGATTGTGTTTGAGTGGCTTTGTGCCTAGCCTCTAAGTGTAGAGGTTGTGTTGTATTTGAGAGAGGAGTTGTGTACTCCGTTTATTGTATTGCCCCAAATCCTCAAAGGAGGTTCCCTGTTTGGGAAGTCCTGTGGGGACGAGTTAGTGAAAATCCTTCTGTGGGAAGGCGGGGACGTAGAGCTGTGTGCTCGAACCTCGAAACATATCTTGGTGTTTGCGTTTGATCCACTTTCTCTAACTCTCTTATATTGTGCCTTGCATTGATTCATATTGTCATATCACACTTATATGCTTGGTTGTGTTTGTTTGTGTGCCTCACTTGGGTTTAACCACAAGAGCTTCATATAGCACCTCAACTCTTATTCAGAGGAATCAAGAGGAGTTAGTCCAGAGCCCTTTACCGAGAATTCGGCTACACTCGTTGGTTACACTAAATGTGTTGCAATTAAGTTTTAATTTCCATATTATTGTTAATAGACTAGCCGTACACCTATTCACCCCCTCTAGGTGTACTTTTAAATTCGCTGTTCAGAGGTTTACTGTTAACATAAAAGGGATTACCTTATAACTTTAAGTGGGTATGTCAATCTATGAAACAGAACGACAAGTGAAGCCTTGATCTGCTAGAAAAATTAGAATCTTCCGTCGGGGATGTTGATTTTATCCGCTGGGGAATATGTCAGAGTCTCACTACCAGCGGTTTAATGTTAACATGATAGGTTTGACTTGTGAGTCACTTTGCAGGGAAAATGAATATTATTTTGTGTGGTCCTACCATTTCATGGACAAGAATTGGTAAGCGATTTTGGAGGGGAATCAAATGGGATCATGTCCCTTAGGATTTTTAGCAAATCCTCAGCTGTCAACGGATTTGGTATGTCGTTACCAACCACCGTTTGAGTTGGGCTAGCCATGCTATTCCCCTCAGTATGGTGAGTTATCGAGAATTTCTATTAGACTTAAGAGCCAATATTTTTATCTATCCTTAACTGCTTGAGGGCATGGATCGGTTGACCGGTCGGTCGACTGCCAGAAGGCCAGGTCAGAAATTTTGGGGATTAAAACAAGTTTTTATAAACTCCTATAAAATCTCATAAAATCACATAAAATCTATAAAAATAAGTTCATTAAAATACTTTGAAGTACAAATATGTGTGAACAAAAATCAACACATAATACAAACTTTTTAAACTATTTTTGTGATATAGAATTTTAGCCTTAAACAAAAATCCAAATTTTTCAAAATCAATCTTAAATTTGGAAAACGATTTTTCTAAAAACTTATTCAAATACAAAAATAAGATATTTTAAACACTTTTGAAGCTTAGTGTGTATGAATATAATCCAATATACATGTAAGATGAAATATCTATGTTTTTGACAATAAGCTCTAAAATAAGTTTTGATAAATATAAAACTCAAACACATGACATAAAAATGTCGAATAAGTTTTTCTAAACATTTGAACCAACAATGTGCATGGATGAAATTAAAACATATATAAATCATATAAACTTGTTTTGATGAAATCTAATCATGAAACATAAGGATGTATACTTTGAAGCTCAAAACTAAAACGATATTTTCTAAAACTAAAACTATTTTATGAAAACACATATAAATTTGTGTGTGTGTATATGAGCTTGAACAATCCACAACTAATCTATCCTTTATATTTTATCTAAAAATAAAATCTTAACACTTACAAACATGACTCAAGTCTTCACGAAAATCTTCTCTTGAAAATCTTCGCCTCCTACTTGACTTGGTTCAAACCTTGATCCAATGAGCTAGACTCCTCTTGAATACTTGATGCGATCTTGACGCGCGAGCTCTTGAATCAACACGTGCTACCTTCAAAACTTGACTTCAAATCTTTTGGTGAAGCTAAACACCAACTAAGATCTTGATCAAATATCTGAAACTATATAAACACAACATCATTAGTACTATAACTACATGAGTTAATCATCATCAAAACTAGAGTGATGGGCCTTTGGGCCAACAATCTCCCCCTTTTTGATGATGAAAAAACTCATGGAGTTATATATACATGGACTAAAGATAAGCTTCATAGAAGCTCCCCCTTAACTCATGCATAGCATAAACAATAAAGATATTCAATGAAAGCACATAAATTAAACATAAATTAAATAAAATATATTTGCATAAATATCAATATTAAGCATGCATATATAAACTCTAAATTTTTCTTCTCCTTTTTGTCAATTCATCAACAAAGGGGTAAGGACAATCAAACAATAAAGATGTATATGTGATACATATTCATGAAGAGGAGAGACGTAAAGTTAGCCCCCCTGCATACATACATTACATGAAGAAGGGATGACTAGACCCTAACTCACATAAAGCATAATATACAATGTGTAAACGGAGATGTTAAGCTCCCCTACACACGTGTATCACGTAAAGAAGAGAGGTCAAGCTCCTCAATGTGAGATACACTCAACATGAATCTATATATAGAGAAGATGTTAAGCTTCCCTTACATATAGGCAATACATATCAACAAATTTTAAAACCACTTTTAAAATAAATTTTTGAAAATTTGAAGTCAACAAAATGAATTATTATACCAATGAAATCAAATAGTAGTTGACAAAAATAAATGTTGGTACCACTTGTAAGAAAAAATTTTAAGATACCAATAGTAGATTTCGATACCAATTGAAAGTGAAACATGAAGTACATTTTGATACCAAATATATACCAATTGAAATACCAATTTGAAATACCAATTGAAATGATTAGCAATTGAAATACCAATTTAAATCAATGCATAAGCTTGCAAAGATACCAATTAACATTTAGGATAAAATCAAGTTTAGCATAAAAATAATTTGTGCTTTAAGAATGTAAAGATAATATAAAACAAGCACAATCAAATCATATATATGTATGTATGAAATTTGAAAAATCAATTGAGATTGATACTAATTGAAATTTGTAGCATACATATATAAGAGCCAAATATGAGTATAAAAAAATAAAATTCCATGAAGATCATGTGTATAACTCATACCTACCACCCTATTCATACACAAGTTTAAAAGATATTCAATAAGGGTATACAAGGCATGGTTGCTCATCCAACCGCCCTTCGGTTAGTAGGGTTTTCAAAAGTAAGAGTTTGAAAATAATTTAGCATGTTTGAAAACTCTACCAATTGAAGAATCAAGAAACTAATTTAAAATAATTGATAAACTAGTTAAATATCCTTTAAAACATGAAACCAAATCATATATATCTCATGAAATATTGCTAAGTACAAAAATTGACACTCAAGATTTATAAATCTCATATAAAGCTTATGAAAATAAAGTAATGAGTAAACAAAAGAAATGTGAGTGCACAAGAATCATGTGAATAGTATATTCATGAAATAATCGATAAAGGTTCAAAACAACCATGAAATTCTTTTAACAAAAGTGTGAAAATCATCAAAACTAAAATTTTCATCAAAACTAAACAATCATCAAGGTATATGTATGTTTTATCGAAACTAAAAAAAATATACATACATATCCTAAACATAAACGAGTCCATAATAGAATTTTACATGAAGGCAAGTGACTCAAAGGTATACATATATATTTATTAGTTTTAGACAAAAATATCATATACATGAAGCAAACTATGTACAAAAATGAGGAAAACAAGTGTAAATGAAAGTATCATCAAAACTAGGTTATACATGCACATGTAATGAGTACAAATGAGCAATGAAGCATAAACATATAAAAATCAACTGTATCTCACTACTTGTATAAGTATAAACATAAGTTTTAATGAAAACTTTATCTAAACAAGTAACCACCACATGAATCACAAAACAAACATGATCACTATGCCAAATGCACGTGTTTTAGAACTATATATACATACTAATAGTGGGAACACAAAATATGAATGCATATGAATATGGGTTTATCTCAAAGACTATCTATGTATAACACATGTCTAATAACATTGTATTTAATATAATGAACATTGAAACCAAAATATGCTAAAAATTATCAATTGAAAAAGCATGTATACTAAAATAAAAGTTAGAGATAGTTACAAAACCATATGAACTATTCTCTAAGTCTCCAAACCATGGTGGTCCTCCCACCAAACATCCTTGAAGGTGATGCATCCAATGTAGTGTCTATCAAACTAAACTGCATCCACCATCAAGGCACCATACCTCTCACGTCATGTGAGAGCCCACACCTACATTAAATACAAGAGGTGGGAATTTTGGTACCTATTTTTTTGGGTCCACAGGGGTTAGCATCATAAGGAACCCAAATATTTTTTATTTGTAAAATTTATATGATTTATCTTATAAAAATAAATCTTTACTAGATGGCCTTTGCGACCGCAATGTGTACAATTTTACACTCTAGCATGCATATGAGTGGTGTGAAAGTGAGCATGGTGTGCACATGTATGCCATGGGGTTTGTGCATGAACATGTGAAATTTGTTGCTTGCGAAACATGGATTCCAATCTATTATGGTTAAATGCACAATTGCTCAAATTTGAGCTTAAACCATCAATTTTCTTTTTCAAAACATGAATCTCATTTTTATCAAAAGAGGATACAACATTATTAGCATGAGAAACATGTTCCTTTTCAACGAGTTATTTTCTTCCAAAACACTGTCCTTTTCTTTTTTCACCAAAATAATTTTATTTTTCAATGAATTATTTCCTTATCAAATGTCATTTAATTTTGAAGACAAGATAATATTCTCCTTTTTTAAACATTCATTTTCTTTTGAAACACTTTTAAAATTAAAAGAATTATTTTCTTTTAACAAAGAAGTGTTTTCCTTCTTTAACTTATCATTTTCAATTTTTAATAAATCATATTTTTCAAGAAGTTTTTGACAAAAAGATGCAAGATCATCATAAGACATGTCAATATCTTCTTCTAGCCCGGATTCAGAATTTACCTCAAGGGGGTCATCCCTTGGAATATGTAGCATATGTTGAAAGCATCACTTCAATCATCCGAGTCACTCCCCATATAGTATTATTTTTATTCACCAAGAGAGACAAGTTTGTTCCATACTACAAAAGCCGAATCAAAGTTAGAAACCCTACATAAATAATCATCATTTAGGGTATTCTTTAATGCATGGATGGATTTTGCATTAGCCTCTAGATATTTGTCATTTAAACAATACGAATCTTTAATAGTGGCAAAATAAACATGAATTTGTAAGGCTTTGAGGTACATTGACATCTTAACTTTCTAGATTTGGATGTTAAGAATATCAAACATGGGAGGTGTCATGAAATCTATATATGTGTGTAAACAAATATTTGGATTAGCTTAAATGAGGATCTTTAACTCAAAGTTGTTAGACCCAAATCAAGAGCACCAAGCTCTGATACCAAATGAAAATACATCTAGAGGGGGGTGAATAGGTGTACTAGCAAATCTAATACAAATGATGCGGGATTAAAAATATTTGTGCAAACTAAAGCTATTAAGCTGACACACAAGATATAACACAAGAGTGTAGTCGAATTCCCGGTGAAGGACTCTGGACTATCTCCTCAAGATTCCTCTAGATTAAGAGTTGAGGTACCACTATGGCTCTCTTGGTTGAATATAAGTGTGAGCAAACAATCCCAGGCATGTATCAATAAAGCACAAGGAAATATCAAGCAAGTAATATATATGAAAAATAGGAGCTTGCAAGATATAAAACACAAGTGAGAGAGAGATGAGCAAGCAAACACGGGAGAATTGTTTCGAAGTTCGAGCACCCTTGCTCTACGTCCCCGCCTTCAACACTATGAAGGATTTCCACAAGAATCGATCCTGCAACATCACTCGGTGGCGCAACACCTACAACGAGTTCACACTAAAACTCTTAGACCTGCAAGTCCCTCACTTGTTCCCGCAAGAACAGCACACGCAAGCACAGTAGCTTGCCAAGGCCGAACCTCTACACCGAGCTCCCACAAGAACTCGTCACAACACGAACCCGCAAGTTCGCCTCCTCAGATACAAAGATGAACATTTTGTGATCTCTACACTTTGATCACCACAAACACTCTCACGACAAAGCTCCTATAGAATAGATATGACAATGGAAAGCTTAATTTTGTCTCAGAAAAACAAGATAGAGTTGTGGTGGAAAACTCAAGAAATCTCTTTTGAAAACACTCTTGAAAAACTCTCCTTTTGATATGGAGGTTTTAGCCCTAAAACAAGTAGAGAAAACTCTAAGAGAGATGGAAAAAATTGGCTCAAAAACTCTTTTCAAATCTTATGTCAAACAGCCAAAACAGTCCCCTTAAATAGAGTTCAGAAATATAGCCGTTGGGGTCAAATCTGCAGGCCAGATGACCGGTTGGTAAACCAGCCGGTAGACCGACCAACGGTCATATTTATGACCGTTGGGGCTGCCGGTTGACCGCCCGATCGACCGTACCCTGGTCATGACCTATCGGTCGACCGACCGGCAAACCGAGGCAAGATCCAAAGAGCAAAGCTCTCTGGCTGGTTGACCGGGGCCCGATCCAGAGAGTTAACTCTCTGGATCGGTCGACCGCCCAGTCGACCGGCCCTCAAACCAAGGCTCGTGCACATTTCTGTGCACATCGGTCGACCACCCGGTCGACTGACTTTTGGATCGGTCGACTGCCAGAAGGCCAGGTCAGAAATTTTGGGGATTAAAAATAGGTTTTATAAACTCCTATAAAATCTCATAAAATCACATAAAATCTACAAAAATAAGTTCATTGAAATACTTTGAAGTACAAATATGTGTGAACAAAAATCAACACATATTACAAACTTTTTGAACTATTTTTGTGATATAGAATTTTAGCCTTAAACAAAAATTCGTATTTTTCAAAATCAATCTTCAATTTGGAAAACGATTTTTCCAAAAACTTCTTCATATAAATACGAGATATTTTAAATACTTTTGAAGTTTAGTGTGTATGAATATAATCCAATGCACATGTAAGATGAAATATCTATGTTTTTGATAATAAGCTCTAAAATAAGGTTTGATAAATACAAAACTCAAACACATGATATAGAAATATCAAATAAGTTTTTCTAAATATTTGAACCAACAATGTGCATGGATGAAATCCAAAACACATATAAATCATATAAACTTATTTTGATGAAATCTAATCACGAAACATAAGGATGTATATTTTGAAGCTCAAACCAAAACGGTATTTTCTAAAACTAAAACTATTTTATGAAAATACATATAAATTTTGTGTGTGTGTGTGAGCTTGAGCAATCCACAACTAATCTATCCTTTACATTTTATCTAAAAATAAAATCTTAACACTTACAAACATGACACAAGTCTTCACGAAATCTTCACTTAAAAATCTTCTTCTCCTACTTGACTTGGTCCAAAGCTTGATCCAATGAGCTAGACTCCTCTTGAATACTTGATGCAATCTTGATTTGCAAGCTCTTGAATCAACACGTGGTAGCTTCAAAACTTGACTTTGAATCATTTAATGAAGCTAAACACCGACTAAGATCTTGATCAAATATCTGAAACTATATAAACAGAAGATCATTAGTACTATAACTATATGAGTTAATCATCATCAAAACTAAAGTGATGAGTTTTTGGGCCAACAGAGGACTATTCATCGATCGATGAGGACTATTATGCTCGTGTTGAGTAGGAACATAGTCAACAATCGTCGATCGATGAGGACTATTATGCTCGTGTTGAGCAGGAACATAGTCAACTGTCGTCGATCGATGAGGACTATTATGCTCGTGTTGAGCAGGAACATAGTCCATGCTCGTGTTGAGCAGGAACATAGTCAATTGTCGTCAATCGATGAGGACTATTATGCTCGTATTGAGCAGGAACATAGTCAACTGTCGTCAATGAGGGCTATTATGCTCGTGTTGAGTAGGAACATAATCGACTGTCATCGATCGATGATTCCATTGTAGGGGGAATGTATCCGATGCAAACATCATATATACTTGACCTAATGATCAGAGGTTACATGTTAACATGATCATAACAAGTATTTATCTGATCAAAGGTGTGATGTTAACATGATCCTAACGAGAGTTTATTTGATCAGAGGTGAGATGTTAACATGATCACAGATAATACTTTTTTAGAAACTTGTCATTAACCGGCATCATGAGTATGTCTCCATCTGGAGTTGCTAGGCGATAGGCTCCTTTTTGAGTAGTCTGTTTCTATCACGAACTACCCTTCCCATTTGGGTTGAAATTTACCTTTGGTTCTGTGTGTCATGACGATGGGTCGTTTGACAGCTAAAACTAAGTCTCCTTTCTAGAATACGCTCTCTTTAACCTTCTTATTGAAGGATTTCGAGATCCGAGCTTTGTACAACTCAATGCGTTATTGAGCTTATAGTCGTCTCTTGTCTAGGGCTTCAAGTTCTTGAAGGCGTAGCCGATCGTTGTCTTCCTTAGTCATCTTGGTTGCTAAGGCAACTCGTAGCGATGGCATCTGGATCTTTAAAGGTATGACTGCTTCACACCCATATACCAGAGAAAATGGCGTGTTGTTGTTGGGGTTCGGACCGTAGTTCAATATGCCCAAAGACATTCACTGAGCTTCTCATTCAAATCTTGTTTGCTTGACGAAAAGAATTTCTTGAGTAGCTTAATAATTATCTTATTGAACGCTTTCGCTAAACCATTAGCAGCAGGGTTATAAGCAGTTGAAGCCGCGTTCTGAATTTAGTACTTATTGCAGAACTGATAGAATACTTTGCTTGAAAATTAGGGACCATTATCGTGAATAATCTGCCTGGGGACACCAAATCTATGGTTGATATGGTGTTTAATGAAATTAACCACTTTGAAAGTTTTGACTTCAATAACTGGTATGGCTTCTGCCCACTTTGAGATAAACTGATGACCTTTCGTTAATGAGGGGCTAATAGGTCCTATGATATCAATTCCCCATGCCTCGAATGGCCATGAAGCAACAGTCAGGTGAAGTAGCTCCGGAGGTATATGTATAAAGTCTGTGTGGATTTAATAGGCTGTACACCTTTGTACATATTTGATTGCATCGGCTATCATGGTTGGCCAATATTAACTAAGTCTGTGCAATCGATCCTTGAGTTTCAGATCTGGTTGATGAGCTCCACATATATCATTGTGTTTCTCATTAAAAATTTCTTGTGCAGAGTTAGAGAGGTAACGGAGTAAAATACCATCATATGAGCGGCAATAAAGTATCTTTATTATCGGATCATAGTAGAAGCGAAGAGACCTTCGTCAGATAGAAGCTGCTTCCTTAGGATCACCGGTAATATGTCATGCAAAGCATAGTCAATGAAAGAAAACTGTCAGTCTCTACGCTTGAAGCCTAATGAGATTGCATGGACTTCATTAGTTTCTAACACATGCTTTGGGCAGACAAGGCGTCGAGTAGCCATTGTAAGATGATAAGTTACGTCAATAGGTAAGGCCAATGTAGCCGTTAGTGCAGCAAAAGCATTTGCCTTAGTATTTTGGAAATGAGACACATGACCGATGTAAAAACCATCAAATGAATTAGCCATTTTGATGACTGCATAGTAATAAGGTACCAAGTCTTCATGTCGAACCTCGTATTCTCCTTTGACCTAATTGATGATTAGCTTTGAGTCACCATAAGCCTCAAGATAGCGTACCCCCATTTCATAAGCGAGCTGAAGGCCCGATGAATAGCGTATTATATTCCGCTACATTGTTAGAACAAGGTGTTGTCAATGAAAATGCCCGAGGAAGGACATGATTTTGTGGCGAAATAAATACCACCCCCATACCATCGATTATCTTGCCTTTGGGGCCTATTCTTGATGTTCCATTAAAGAACATCTGCCACACTTCATCCTCTGAGATCATATTGGATTCGAAAACCTCATCTGGAATATCTTCATGAAGTTTTAATCTCTCCGAACCCGGATGAGCTGCCAGAAAGTTTGCAAGGGCCTGACCCTTGACCGCCTTTTGAAGGACAAAGAGCATGTCATACTGAGACAAGACGATGGCCCACTTAGCTAACCTCGAATTCAACGATCCAGGTTTTGTCATGAGGATACGCAAGAGATTAACTCTGAAAATAACATGTATGATCTGGCCAACCAAGTAATGCCGCGTCTTTTGAATGGTGACAACAAGAGCTAAACATTCCTTCTCAATAAGGTTATAGCGGGACTCAGCTCCTTTTAGGGTCCGGCTCAGATAGTAAATTACCGGTTCATGGCCTTCGTCATTCTTTTCAGCAAGAAGAGCACCTAGAGAATGGTTCGTAGCTTTTACATAGACAAAGAATGATTTTTCTGATGTAGGAGCCATCAGGACAGGAGATTTAGTGAGGTATTCCTTAATATCCTCGAAAGCTTCACGGCAGCTTTATCCCATACAAAAGAGATACCCTTTTTCATAAACCGGGTGAATGGTTGACAACGGCCTGAGAGATTTGCAATGAATCTTCGGATATAGGCCAACCTACCTTGCAGACCCCTGAATTCCTTAAGATTCTTAGGTGGTTGCATGCTCTGAATAGCTTTGACCTTGTCCAGGTCAAGATGGATTCCTTTTTATGTGACAACGAATCCCAGGAACTTGCCACTTGAAATGCCCAAGAAGGACTTTGTTGGATTCATTTTCAGTTGATAGGCTCACATTATATCGAACATTATTTTCAAGTCACGAAGATGATCATTTTTATGGCGACTTTTGACAGCAATGTCATCGACATAACATTCTACCGTTTTTCGGAGGTGGTTATGAAAAATTATGCTCATTGCACATTGGTAAGTTGCTCCAGTATTTTTTAATCCGAAAGGCATAACATTATAATAGAATACCCCCAATGGTGTCCAGAATGAAGTATGCCTTTCGTCTTCTGGGTACACCTTGATCTGGTTATACCCTGAGAAGCCATCCATAAAAGACATTCTCTCAAAGCCACAGGTGTTATCAATCATGACGTCAGTGATGGACAGTGGGAACTCGTCTTTAGGGCAGACTACATTAAAATCACGGTAGTCAATAGAGATCCAAATTTTTTCATTCTTTTTAAGAACAGGAACAATGTTAGTAACCCAATCCGGATGCTGCTCTTCCTATATGAAATCACATTTGATGAGTTTATGGTCTTCAGCTTCAATAGCTTCCGTGATATCAGGGTGAAACCGTCGTTGCTATTGTTTCACCAGCTTGACGTCAGGCTTAATGTTTAAATGATGCATGGCTATTTGCGAATCGAGACCGGGTATATCTTCATATTTTCATGCAAAAACATTGATATATTCTCGTATAAGAGCTATCAATTCTTCTCTTTCCGTAAGTGATAGACTTTAACTTATAGAGATGGTTTAGGGTGATCTCGACTACCCACATCAACCTGAATTATCCAATCCTTAGTGGGTGGTTCACATTGTTCAAATCACTTCTCCTAATGGAGATCGAGTTGCTGAGCCCATAGCTCAGCTTCAGTAGCCTCTTCATGCTCCAATTGATTGATTGAAGACATATTGATGAAGAGGTTCTTGAAGAGCACCCCTGCACTGACATCTGATTCCCACTTAGATGAAATGGAGAAATGTGACGGGAGAGATTCATCTTCTTTGAACTAAAATGGAGCGGGAGGTGTAACATATCCCAACCCCCTGTGTGTTTTATCATAATAATTTGCTGGCTTCCCTTTCGGCACAAAAGTCCATAGAAAATCATATCCTTCCCTTCTGAAGTTCAAGCCATTCCCACGCTGTAAATTGTACAATACTTTGTTGGCCCAAAAGGTTACACTCTCTATTTGTATAAGTTTTGATAATAACAAAACACATAGAAGCTATTTGATACTAATAAGTTATTTTAAAATGAGTTTCAGGTTTGAATAAGTATTGATGGCTTTAAGCATATTGCAAGGTTAATTGCGCTAAAAGCATGTTGATAGGTTGATGGCGCAAGAGAACTCTTTTATAGGAGAGGAGGCTCTAACTCGGCAACGTGGTTCAGAGACTTCTTTCTTTATATAGTTTTTATTTTGTTAAAGGATAGTATATAGTGTTGAAGCTCAAGTTCCCCACACACACACATATTGCACATGATTTTCAAAAACATTATTGTTTTTCTCTTATATAAAATATTTTTAATATGTCTATTTCAGTATTTGCAAACTCTATTTTATGTAGTGTACTTAGTATTGACAAAATAAATTTTTGAAAGTTAACTTGTCTTCAAAAATATTTTTCAAAATAAACTGTTTTGACCTATTGCGGTCGATCGGACGGTCGACCGGCTCTGTTTCAGGTCAGAACGGTCAACCGTGCAGTCGACCACAGTTCTGACCGTTGGGTGCGTGCATGTGTGCACGTTACCCGGTCAACCGGACGGTCGACTGGACCCCATATCGATCGATCGAGCTTCGGCCGACTGAAATCACCCTAGTTTCTGTTTGGGACGGTCGACCGGGCGGTCGATCGTGGGCTGGCAACGGTCAAATATTTTTGAAAACCGGTCGACCGTGAGCGTTTTCTCAGCCTAAACGTCTAGTTTTTTAAACACGTTTTAAAACGTATTTTTATTCTTCAAATGAGGTTTATGGCTGGTTTTGGGTCTAATCTTTCCTGTTTAATCAAAATTATAGTTTACCTTTAAATACCTACCTTTATCCTATAAATAAGGGTGATTAGGGTTGAGGTGTAACACAACAATTTTTGCAAAAAGCAATCAAAGCTTGAGTCTCTTTAAAAGAAGTTTTGCTCTCAGTTTTTGTGCTCAAAATTCTGATTTTTCTCTGAAGTTTTTGATTCTAAACTCTCTTCAACATTATTTTATTTTTCACTTACAAAACTTGAGCTTCAATCCTATACATTATTCTCTAGGGTTTTGTAAAGAAAAGTTTTTCAAAAGAGAGTTTGTGGTCTTTTGATCACCAAGAGATTATTGTATTTGTGGCTCCACTACCTCTGACTAGAGGAGTGTGATTGAGGAGTTGGGTACTCCCTTGTAGTTGTAATCCTTTGTGAAAGTTCTAGTGGATCGAAAATCCTTCTCGGTGAAGGGGTTGTGTAGAGCTGGGTGCTCGAACCTCGAAACAAATCTCTGTATTTGCGATTGATTTATTTGTGTTATTTACTTGCTTACCATTCATTCTTATATTATCGATCAATACTCTCACAAAAAGATTGCATTGCGCACCTCAAACTCTTATTTAGAGGAATCACGAGGAAGGAGTTCAGAGCCCTTCACGGGGTATTCGGCTTCTAATCTTGTTTCGAGTGATCGTTGCATCATATCATTTTAAATTTGTGCATTGATTGGCATTATCACCTATTCACCCCCTCTAGGTGATTTCAATTGGTATCAGAGCTAGGACTCTAGTTTTTGGCTTCACATCCTTAGAGAGATCCTATAAATTGCTAATCACTATTTTCATATCTTCATTCATTCACTAGTAAAGATGGCTGATAACATTAAGAGCCCTCCCAAATTTGATGGACTCAACTTTCCCATATGGAAAGTTGGATGAACATTTTTCTACAATCTCTAGGTAGTTTTGTTGCTAAGTCTTTGACCAAGCTTTATAGTAAACCCGAAGGTGAGGAGGACACTTGGTCCGAACTTACCTCCAAGGAATTTGATGCTAATTCAAAGGCTCAAAATGCCCTACTTTTAGGTTTGAATGAGGATGACTTAACACGGGTTATCCATTGCAAATCCGCCTATGAGATTTGGTAACACTTATTGGTCATTCACGAGGGAACATCACAAGTCAAGAGAGCTAAGATAGATCTCTTACGTTCCCAATATGAAAGTTTTAAAATGCAAGAAAATGAATCTATTGATGATATGATTACTAAGTTTACTAAGATTACAAATGCTCTTTCTTCTCTAGGTGATGAAATAAGCAACGACCAAAAGGTGCGGAAAGTGTTCGTGCTCTCCCTTCATCATGGGAAATCAAAACTACAACCTTGAAGGAATTGAATGACAAAGACGAGATAGAGCTCATAAGTCTTATTGGAAATTTAAGACTCATGAGATGGAGAAAAAGGCTAGAGAAGAAGCGGTACCTTAAAAGAAAAATTCTATAGCTTTCAAGTCTTCCTCCACCAACTACGATGATGAAGAAGATGAAGAAGATGATGAAGAGCTATCTCTTCTCGTGAGAAATGTAAAGAGAATGTACAGCAAGAATAAGCTCAACTATAGAAGGCGATGGGAAGGGAAGGAGGAGAAAAGGATCATATGCTATAATTGTCGGAAACCCGGACACATCATGGCCGATTGTCCAGATTTCAAGAAAAAGATATCTTCCTCCTTGAAGCAAAAGAAGTCGGTTGAAAAGAAGGTGTACAAAGCCACTTGGGATTCGAAAAGTGAACCGAAGATGAAGTCAACACGACAAATGTGTGTTTCATGACAAACACACCTAAGGTAACAACCCAACCACTTGATGATGAAAGTGAAATAAGTAAAGAATTGTTATTATAAGCTTTCATTGAACTTTCAGAAAGTTTTGATGATAAAAAGAAAGAGTGTTCAAAATTGAAAAAGGAAAATGAACTGCTTAAAAATCAAATTACCATTTCTTCAAAAGAAAAAGATGAATTATCTTCTATTCTTATTTCAACACAAAGAGATTTTGATGCCTATAGAGTTTCTTTTAAAGATAAATATCCTAAAATCGATGAAAATGAGTTTTCCATGTTAAAAATTAGAATAAATGATTTAGGAAATGTTTTAAAAGAATGTGCTTTTAATAATACTAAATTAGAAGAAATGTTTTCAAAGAAGCATATGCATACTACTCATGCTAAACATGATAAAACATCTCATGCCAAAACTCCACATGTTCATCATATCAACACATCACATGTCAATCATGCTAAAACACCTCATGCTCACAAATCACATGTTCATAAACCACATGCTCATTATGCTTTTAAATATGCAAGAATTTATAAATGTACTTATTGTGGCCGGAATGGTCATTTAGCTAAATTTTGTTATGATCATATAAATAGTACAAATAATCTTGTTTGGGTTCGAAACACTAACGCTTTAGGACCCAAGAAAATTTGGATACCAAAATCAAGCCTTAAATTATTTGATATAGGTACACACCAAGACTCCAAGGCGTAAGGAGCGGTGGTACCTTGATAGTGGTTGTTCAAGGCATATGACATGGGACATCAACAATTTTACAACCCTATTAAGGCACGTTGAAGGTGGCACCGTCACCTTCGAAGATGACTCCAAGGGCACCATCATTGGTATAGGTAACATTAAAATTGGTGCATCTCCTTTAATTGAAAATGTAGTTCTTATTGATGGGCTTAAACATAATTTACTTAGTATTAGTCAACTATGTGATCGTGGTCTCAAAATTGTGTTTGATGAATCTTCTTGCAAAATTTTTGATTGTAAAACCAATGATTGTATTCTCACTGGATTTCGTGAAAATAATGTCTATATTATTGATATGCTTAATTTGGATTGCTCTACTAAATATTTAAATGCTTTTGATGAGATTTCATGGTTTTAGCATAGAAGATTAGGCCATGTATCTTTTGATCACCTTACTAGAATAAATTCTAAGGAATTGGTAAAGGGTATTCCTTGTTTGAAGTTTGAAAAAGACCGCATTTGTGGTGCGTGCCAACTTGGGAAACAAACCAAGTCTTCTTTCAAACCAATGATATCATGTCATCTAGGCCATTAGAATTGATTCATATGGATCTTTCTGGATCAGCTAAAACTAAAAGCTTAAATGGAAATAGATATGTTTTTGTTTTACTTGATGATTTCTCTCGTTTCACTTGGGTTTTCTTTTTGGAGCATAAAGATCAAACTTTCTCGCATTTTAAGATTTATTGAAAAAGGGTTGAAAAAGAAAAAGGATTTTCGATTTTATGGATAAGACGTGATAAAGGTGGTGAGTTTGTTAACCAACTCTTCATGACTTATTGTGATGAAAAAGGAATTAAGCATGAAATGTCATGTCCTAGAAACTCCACAATAAAATGGAGTAGTTGAACGGAAGAATAGAACTCTTCAAGAAATGGTTAGGACTATGATAAGTGAATATGGGCTCCCTCAATACTTATGGGCCGAGGCCGTAAACATCGCATGCTACATATCCAACCGTTTTTATTTGTGTAAAAATACTTTCAAAACTTCTTTTGAAATTTATCATTTAAGAAAACTAAATGTTTCATACTTTAAAGTTTTTGGATGCAAGTATTTTGTTTTGAACACCAAAGATAATTTAGGTAAATTTGATGCTAAGGCTTATGAAGTAATCTTTGTTGGCTATTCTACTACTAGCAAAGCATATAGAGTGTTCAATAAATTATCTCATACTATTGAAGAATATATGCATGTTAAATTTGAAGAATCTAATGCTATTGTTGAGAATGTTGTAGAGATTGACTCATTAGGTAAGGACATGGAGAAAATATCCTTAAAGGACTCACCCATCCAAAAAGACAAGCAAGAACCTATTGGTGAAGTTCAAAAGGATGAAGTGGAACAATTACAACCACTTCCTAAAGATTGAAGATATGCCTTAAATCATCCCAAAGATCTCATCATAGGTGATGTATCAAAGGGGGTAACCACATACTCCAAACTCCATGATTTATGTGAGAATTATGCATTCATATCTCATTTTGAACCCAAAAATATCCTCGAAGCCGAGGGTGACTCATATTGGTTGTTTGCTATGCAAGAAGAGCTCAATCAATTTGAGCGCAACCAAGTTTGGCATCTTGTTTCTAGACCCCATGATAGACCAATAATTGGTACTAAGTGGATTTTTAGGAACAAGTTGGATGAGTTAGGAGATGTTATTAGGAATAAGGCTAGGTTAGTGGTCCAAGGTTACACTCAAGTTGAAGGAATCGACTTTGAGGAGACCTTTGCACCTGTAGCACGGCTAGAAGCCATACGGATCACACTAGCTTATGCATCTTATAAAAATTTTAAATTTTTCAAATGGATGTAAAAAGTGCATTTTTAAATGGTTTTATTAATGAGAAAGTTTATGTTGAACAACCTCCCGATTTTGTGGATCATGAACATCCAAATTTTGTTTTCAAACTAGATAAAGCATTGTATGGTTTAAAACAAGCTACAAGAGCTTGGTATGAAAGGCTTTCTAGTTTTCTTCTTTCAAATGATTTTGTTAAAGGCAAAGTAGGCACCACATTATTTACTAAACATGTTGGTAATGACATTCTTATAATTCAAATATATGTTGATGATATAATCTTTGGTTCTATTAATGAGTTACTTTGCAAGGAGTTGGAACAATGTATGCAACGTGAATTTGAGATGTCATTGATGGGTGAATTGAACTATTTTCTTGGACTCCAAATCAAGCAAATGCGTGATGGAATTTTCATATGTCTAGCCAAGTACTCCAAGGAACTCATCAAGAAATTTGAGCTTGAAGACTCAAAAATTTGCAACACTCCCATGGCCGCCACCACCAAGCTTGATAAGGATGACCAAGGTAAGTGTGTTGATGTAAAGTTATATAGAAACATGATTGGTAGTTTGTTGTATTTAACGGCTAGTAGGCTGGATATTATGTTTAGTGTGTGTCTTTGTGCCAGATTCCAATCTTGTCCCAAAGAATCTCATTTAATTGCGGTAAAACGCATTATTCGTTATGTTAAGGGCACTATTGGAATGGGTCTATGGTATCCGAGAACCGGAGAATTCTCAATGACGAGTTTTTCGGATGGCGACTATGCAGGTTGTAGAGTGGATAGGAAGAGTACTAGTGGAACATATCAATTTCTTGGTAATTGTCTCGTTTCATGATCTTTCAAGAAACAAAATTCGGTAGCCCTCTCAACCGCCGAGGCGGAGTATGTTGCGGCGGGGGCTTGTTTTGCTCAAGTCCTTTGGATGAAACATACTCTCCTTGATTATGATTTGCATTATGACCATATAAAAATATTTTGTGATAATACTAGTACTATTCATATGACTAAGAATGCAAATCAATATAGTAAGACCAAACACATTGAGATTCGATATCACTTCCTTAGAGATCATTTTGAGAAAGGTGATATTGATATTGATTATGTTTCTTTCGATTTTCTACTTGCCAATATTTTTACTAAACCACTTGACTATAATAGATTTTCTTTTCTATGTGGTGAACTAAATGTTTGTGTTGTTGAATAAGAAAGTTTTCTTGCTAACATATTCCTTTTTGATGTATGACAAAAAGGGGGAGAAAAATATGTTGTTTATGTTTTTGTTTTATTTTGGTGTTTTATGGTAAATTCTCTCAAATTCAAAAATTCTCTCATAATAAATTGTTTTATACTTATTTAATATAGCATTATTTGAGGGGGAGCTTTTACCTCTCTTTTATATCTTATGTTATAGCCTATATGTTTTGTCATCATCAAAAAGGGGAGATTGTTGGCCCAAAAGGTTACACTCTCTATTTGTATAAGTTTTGATGATAACAAGACACATAGAAGCTATTTGGTACTAATAAGTTATTTTAGAATAAGTTTCAGGTTTGAATAAGTATTGATGGCTTTAAGCATATTGCAAGGTTAATTACGCTAAAAGCATGTTGATAGGTTGATGGCGCAAGAGAACTCTTTTATAGGAGAGGACGCTCTAGCTCGGCAACGTGGTTCAGAGACTTCTTTCTTTATATAGTTTTTATTTTGTTAAAGGATAGTATATAGTGTTGAAGCTCAAGTTCCCCACACACACACATATTGCACATGATTTTCAAAAACATTATTGTTTTTCTCTTATATAAAATATTTTTAATATGTCTATTTCAGTATTTGCAAACTCTATTTTATGTAGTGTACTTAGTCTTGTGATTGGTAATCACAAGGTATGTGATGTTAATTGTACAAGAATCAGGTATTTAAGAGATGGTTTAGGGTTTAGAATTCACCTTTGATCTTGTTTACTTTGAATATGTAAGAATTATACCTTGTTTCAATCTTTCGTTATAGCAAGTAGCTAAAACGAGTCGTACCACGAGGAGAGCAAGCGTAGAAGCTTTCACGATACTAGTGAGACAAGAAACAATACTCTTCTTTGTTAATCACACAAGAGAAAATAATATACAAGAAGTTGTGGATTGGTGGTGGTGCATTGTGAAAAAGAAGTGCAATGAATGAAGTGTGATGAAGTAAAGAAAAGAAAAGAATACTAGAATGAAATGTGTAAACTCTCTTGATTAGAAAGATACATGGCTAGCATTACTCAACCTCCTTGCTAACATACTACCTCTTTTGTTGATTGCAATATTGTCTCATCAAGAATCATAGACAATTGAAAAGTACTTGCATGTTTCAAGTGTGGTATTCTTTCTTTGAAGACTTAGTGTTCCTTTTAGTTAGTTGGCTAGAAGTCTCTTCTTGAATACTAGGTTCTCTTACTAGGTGTGCAATGAGGAAATATAGGCTTGGTACTCATTTAATGCAAAGGTTAGAAGAATCAAACTCTTTAGGACTTCAAAGCTTAACTACAAAGTTAGCTTGAAGTGCTTGAGTTGATCTTGCTACTCAAATGACACAATCAATGGTAATCCATCCTCTTGATCCAATCAAATGCTCTTTATAAGAGATACACAATTCATCTAGAGATCTTACAAGCAATCACCAAAGGATACAACATACTCCATTAGAATTTACAAGAAACTTGAAATCATGCAAGAATTAAAGAATACAATCAACTAGAGCTAGTAGTAGCTAGGTGAGATTAGCTAGCCATGCATTCAAGAAACTAGCCCTCCATTACACTAACAAGAAAGCTATAATTCTCCATGGAAATCAAAGATCTAAACAACTCAACTAGAATTAAACTAGAATTAGAAATTGAATGCAAGAATTAAAAAGCATAAGAAGAGAAAGCATACTCAATTCTAGTAAAAAGAAGATGAGAGCTCCATTGAATCTTTGCTTCAAGGTTGTCACAAGTCTTGATTACAATCTCTCAAGTGAAGAACTCTCTCTCAATTTAGCTAGAGATCAAGGAGGAAGGAGAGAAGAACTAGAATCCTAAAACAAAAATTACAACTAATCCAAAATTTTCCCTCTCTCTTCACTGGAGCTCGCGCAGGTCTCTGCCCAGGTATTTATAGGCAAATTTGAGAATCTTATCAGATCTTGACCGTTGGCACGAAATCCTAGGCTCAACGGCCTCTGGATTGCCGCGGCGGCGCGGCATGGGCGCGGCACGGTTGCGGCCGTTGAGTCCAGATTTTCTGGTGGGATCTGGTGGTTAGGTCGTTGGCCACGTGGGCTGGTTGGATTCTCCACTTGGCGCTCAGATCCTGGTGAGATCTGATTTGATCTTGGGCTAATTTTTAATTAACCCCCTTAATTATCACTAATTAAGGTGGTTAATTACTTTTCCTCTTTAAAGTGGAGATCTGCAAAAATAGAGAGAATATGAGTTAAAAATCACATTTAATATATAATATGCAAGGTATAAGGGTGGTATAAAATGCAAATATGGATACTAATCACACCCCCATACCTAGCTTTTGCTCGTCCTCGAGCAAAAATAAAAGAAAAAGAAAGAAAAATCCTAACTAATTATTACACCACTTTCGTAGGTGACACGATTGCACTGAGCATGTGCAACAAGCCGTTAAACCTCTAGGTTACCCTAGAGGAGGAGTGTTGTCTCCTGAGGGTTTTCAGCGGATTACACCCACAAAATCCATAAAGAAAGAAAACAAATGTTAGTATTTTGAAAACGCATTTTGAATAAGAGACAAGTTTCTAAACTATTTTTGCAAAAATATAAGTGATCCTAGGTCATAAGTCCACCTATAATCATTCTTTCTTAAATTAGTATCCATGCAAGATCTTGTTTTTAATTAAGGTAAGAATTCAAAATTGGATTGAATATTTTATCTTTCATAAAACCTAGATAGTATGCACACCGTGTAAGTGAAGATTTCCTGGATTTCAACTCCAACCATCAAGCCATTTATTTATATATATTCTCTTTTTTTTTTTTTTTTCTTCCCTTAGTTTTATTAGGCTTTCTAATTCACCCATGTAGCAAGCCTATAACCGATGACTCCCAGACCAGATGGTCTTAGGGCACCAGATGAGGAAACATCCCTCGGGTTTAAGGACTCGAGTGAAAAAGGCCACAAAACTAAGAGGGATTATTCTTAATCACCGTTAGGCGTGAATAATCATGCTTCTTGAGGCACAATTACCCAGCTTAATAAGTGAGATCACTGTTAGGCGTGAGTCATCATGCTTCTTGAGGCACAATTTCCCAGCTTAATAAGTGATCTTTTATTTATATATTTTTTTCCTTTTTTTTTCTTTTTTTTTTTTATTTTTATATGGCATTTTTGGTCTTTGTTTCCATCCAAGAAATGTGTAAGTGTGAAGTGCATTTTATCTAAGGCAAAAAATTCAAGATAAAATATCTCACCAATTTTACTTACTTAGCCTATAATTTCAAACAAGATCTATTACTTCAACTATGTTTAAGATGTCATAATTAAGGCTTTCTTAATCTAAGATACATCTTACTTTTCTTAAAAATAGATCAAAACTTTGTCTCTTATTTCAAAAAGTTTTTTTTTTTTTTTTTTTTTTTTTCTAAAAGAAAAGATA
Source organism: Agave tequilana (assembly GCA_038442645.1). NCBI lineage: Eukaryota > Viridiplantae > Streptophyta > Magnoliopsida > Asparagales > Asparagaceae > Agave > Agave tequilana. The sequence goes on from JAVJIF010032668.1 coordinate 45,566, forward strand.
AAATCTAAAAAAAGTGGAAAATCTAGAAAAAAAAATAAAATCTAAAAATAAAAGACCTAAAAAGAAAGTAAAAATCCTAAAAAATAAAAACCTAACAAGAAAATGAAAAATCCTAAGTTAGTATCTACCCCCCCATACCTATCTCATGCATCGTCCTCGATGTATGCAAGATAAAAAGAATGCATGAAACAGGTAAAAGGTGAAAAGTCACTCCCTCCTCCTCTTTGGAACCGATGTGGTGCTCGGCCCAGCTGATTGTGTCCTCCTTAATGTCGCCTCAATAGTATCTAGCCTAGAGGATTGCTCCTCCAACCTGGAAGATTGCTCCTCCACCTTCTTTCTCAGCCTCACCTGACCTCTAAATATTTTCTTCATGCCCTTCCAGATAGTGGACATGAAGGCTCGTGAATCAGTGGGGGGTTCCTGTCTCCAAAATTGGGACTCGTCTACCTCCTCTACATTTTCCTCCGAAGAGGACTCCGCAGGAATATCCTCTGGTTGGGCACTAGGTGTCCAGAGGGTGTGTAAGCAGCCAGTGTATGCACTGGTGGGTTTCTCTGCTACAACATACACTCGATCAAAGGAGGCAAATACATCGTCAGAAATAAAGTCTTTACACAAACGTGTAATCAAGACGGGATGAGAAAATTTTGCTCCGCGAGTGCGAGAGGAGTTATCAAGTATGGCATGAAAAATAGCCCGATTTAAACAGACCGTGTGTGTGTAAGTCATGAGATCATGAATGATTTGTAATACAGGTCTGTTGAAAGATGTGGTATGATCTAATCCAAAAATATTGCGTTGGAGCCAACGTCCAACACAATGTACATTCCTGAATGTGGATTGGGCTTTGAGCCCACGGTCTTGTTCAGTGCAACGGTCTCCCATGATAAACATGTAATCAATAAGTGGCAAAGGTTCAGTGTAATGGGGATGAATGGGCACAGCAGTGATATCGGCAATGAGTGGAATGGTGACAATGATGTCACCAAATGGCATATGAACCGTGAATTCATTAGTGTCAAAGTTAATAGATGCACGATCTAATGTGTCATAGAATGTATTGACCAAAGTAGGGCAATAATATGCATCATCGTTCTGGATATCATAAAGTAAAGAAGACCAATTCCACGCATGTATACGATCTAAAAATATATGCCCGAATCCCCTTTGATTATTCAAAAGTTGACAGAAATCCCTTTCCACAAAAAAGCTAGGAGCCATAATTAACAATGCAAATTAGAGTAATGAACAAGAGATCAAACCACCCCCGGATTAACTTGGGGGGAAACCAAAAAGACTGGTGCAGAATGCACAGAGAGAGCCTCGGGAAACTGGATCTGTATCTGTCTCCAGAGAACGAAAACAGTCGATCTAGGCTTTTCCGGCGCGCCTGATCTGACAGAGATGCCGCGGAGGCGCGGCAGGGGCGCGGCAGATTGGTGGAATTAGGGGATCAGAACTTGGGGGCAGGTAGGCTGTGGAGGAAGCGTTTTAGATCTGAAGAGATATTCTCGGGGGAGTGAAAATGAGTGGGGGAGGAGATGTTTTATAAAGGAAAGAAAAAGTGGGATTTCCAAAAGTACCCCTAGGTCAAATCTTGAATTACAACCCTTGGTCAAAATGTTTTGAATATGAAAGGAATCCTAGGGTTTGAAATTCTGTTCATGTACAAAAATCCCAAAAAAAAAAAAATTTTTTTATTTACAAAATGTAAAAGAGAAATATTTACAAAAGAGGTCCCCAAATGATTTTCAAGAGAATGCATGGGAAAATATACAGATGGAAAAGTCACAAATAAATTGGGTCGGAAAGACCCAATTCGTGAGCGTCTTGTGACAATGACTCCGTGGTGAAAAATGGCTTTAAGCGTTGTCCGTTTACAGTGAATATATTGCCATTGGATGGATCAAGAATCTCGACTGCTCCGTGAGAAAAGACAGTTTGCACAATAAAAGGTCCTGACCACCTGGTACGCAGCTTACCAGGGAAAAGGTGGAGTCGAGAATTATATAACAGAACCTGTTGACCGACAGCAAAAATCTTTCTGTGAATGGCTTTGTCGTGAAACAGCTTGGTCCTGTGTTTTGTGATCCGAGCGTTATCGTATACCTCGTTTCGTAACTCTTCCAGCTCGGATAATTGTAGCTTCCTGAGAACACCGGCTTTATCCAAATCAAGATTCAGTTGCTTTAAAGCCCATAGTGCACGGTGTTCTAACTCAACGGGCAAGTGGCATGCTTTTCCAAATATAACTCGGTACGGAGACATACCAAGGACAGTCTTGTAAGCGGTCCTGTATGCCCATAAGGCATCAGTCAGTTTGACGGACCAATCCTTACGATTCTGTCCTACGGTCTTCTCCAGAATGAGTTTTATCTGTCTGTTTGTGACCTCAACTTGCCCATTGGTCTGAGGATGATAAGCCGTGGACAATTTATGAGTAATGGAATATTTCCGCATCAAGGCTTCAAAAGCCCTATTGCAGAAGTGACTCCCATTGTCGCTCAATATCGCACGGGGGGCTCCGAAGCGTGAAATGATGTACTCTCTTAAAAATTTAATGACAACTTGGTTGTCATTAGTCCGTGTAGGAATTGCTTCAGCCCACTTAGAAACATAATCTACGGCTACCAAGATGTATTGGTTGCCGTAGGACAGAGGAAAGGGTCCCATGAAATCAATGCCCCAGAGGTCGAAAATTTCGACTTCCAAGATGGGTGTGAGGGGCATCATGTTCTTTTGAGTAATCCGACCCGTCATCTGACATCTATCACAAAGCTTGCAAAAGGTAAAGGCATCCTTAAAGAGAGTGGGCCAGTAGAATCCACTCTGGAGCACTTTTTCCGCAGTTTTCCGTGGACCAAAGTGTCCACCGCAAGCTAATTTATGACAAAATGTCAAGACACTCTGGTGTTCATCCTCTGGAAGGCATCTTCGAATAATTTGGTCAGGACAGTACTTGAATAGATACGGTTCATCCCAAAAGAAAAACCGCATCTGGCTCAGAAAACGATGTTTGTCTTGTCCTGACCAATGGGAAGGAATTTGCCTGGTAGCAAGGTAGTTTACAATATCGGCATACCAGGGCTCTCCACTCATCGCAAGAATGTGCTCATCAGGAAAGTCTTCATTAATCGGTATTTTCTCATGAGGAGCGTTCGGGATTCTTGACAAATGATCCGCAACCACATTCTCAACGCCCTTTTTGTCTTTTATCTCCAAGTCAAACTCTTGCAAAAGAAGGATCCATCGAATTAATCTTGCCTTTGCGTCCTTCTTTTGCATCAAGTACCTCAGGGCGGAGTGGTCAGTAAAAATAATGGTCCTGGACCCTAGCAGATATTGTCGGAACTTCTCTAACGCAAAAACGACTGCCAAAAATTCTTTTTCAGTGGTAGTGTAATTCAACTGGGCATCGTTAAGCGTTCTGCTAGCATAGTATATCACGTGCTGCCTGTTTTCAATACGCTGTCCTAAAACAGCGCCTATCGCAAAGTCAGAGGCATCGCACATAATTTCAAATGGTTTGGTCCAGTCCGGTGCAGATATGATAGGCGCAGAGACAAGTCTATCCTTCAGCTCTTTCCACGACTTTCGACATTCTTCATCAAAGACATAGAGTACGTCTTTTCCTAGGAGATTTGTCAAGGGTCTCGCAATATTGCTAAACCCTTGAATGAACCTCCTATAGAAGCCAGCGTGCCCTAAGAAAGATCTAATGTCTTTTAAACATTGTGGTTCAGTGAGCTTGGTGATAACCTCCACCTTAGACTTGTCTACCTCGATTCCAATGCTTGATATCTTGTGTCCCAATACAATCCCGTGCTTAACCATGAAGTGACACTTTTCCCAATTAAGTGTCAAATTCTTTTCAGTGCATCGTTGTAAAACCAGTTTCAGGTGGTACAAGCACTGCTCAAATGTATCCCCATATATTGAAAAATCATCCATAAAGATTTCCAAAAATTTTTCCACCATATCCGAGAACAAGCTCAACATGCAACGTTGAAATGTTGCTGGAGCATTGCAAAGACCGAAGGGCATCCGACGGTAAGCAAAAGTTCCAAACGGACAGGTGAAGGTCGTTTTTTCTTGGTCTTCGGGCGCAATTGGAATCTGATTATATCCTGAATATCCATCCAGGAAACAATAATACTCATGCCCCGCCAATCTCTCCAGCATCTGATCGATAAACGGAAGTGGGAAGTGGTCTTTACGTGTGGCACTATTCAGTTTCCTGTAATCAATACAAACTCTAATCTTCGTTGGAAGACGTGTTTGTATTAATTCCTTATTCTCATTCTCCACAACAGTAAAGCCAGCTTTCTTCGGCACAGCGTGAACAGGACTAACCCATTGACTATCAGATATAGGATAGATAATCCCATTGTCTAATAGTTTCATTATCTCAGATTTAACAGCTTCTTGCATAATCGGGTTTAGTCGACGCTGTGGGTCTCTTTTCGGCTTAGCATCTTCCGTTAAGTGAATCCTGTGTTGGACAATCGTAGGACTAATTCCCTTAATATCAGCCATGGTCCAACCTATGGCTTCTCTATTCTCCCTTAGCACAGTCAATAGGTCCTCTTCTTGTTGTTCCGTAAGATTGGATGCAATGATGACCGGAAAGGATTCTTTATCATCCAAGTACTTGTACTTGAGATGACCAGGAAGAACCTTAAGCTCGGCAGAAGGGACAGGATCTATAACAGGTTGCTCATGGTGCAAGGGAAGAATAGGGGTAGAATTTGTAGTCCTTTCAACATCTGGTCCAACAATCTGATCAAGAGTTAGATCGTCAGCGTCTAACTCGAATTCCTCTTCAGATTCGTACTCCATCTCCTCCACGTGTTCGCTGGTCAATCCCTCTATCAAGTTGACGTCAAAAGAGTCATTCTCCACATCCCTTGGCTGCTTCCCCAGATGGAAGACATTCACCTCCTTCGTCATATCTCCGAACGTCAGCCGCATCGATCCATTTCGGCAGTTAATGATCGCATTTGCTGTGGCTAAGAAAGGACGTCCTAGAATGACAGGAGTTTGCGCTCTGTGATTATGTACGGGTTGTGTTTCCAAAACAACAAAGTCAACGGGGTAAATGAATTCCCCCACCCGTATTAAGACATCCGTAATTTCCCCTTTGGGAATCTTAACAGAACGATCAGCCAGTTGAATAGTCATTTGGGTTGGACGAAGATTGCCTAACCCAAGCTGTTGGTACACAGAAAAGGGGAGAAGATTGATGCTAGCGCCCAAATCTAGCAAAGCCCTATTCACTGTGGTCTGCCCTATGATACAAGAGATGGTAGGGCTCCCTGGATCCTTGTACTTCACAGGGATTGGACCATTAAGCAATTCACTCAGGTTTGAAGCCAAAAAGACTTTCTTAGGGACATTTGCTTTTCTTTTCTTAGTACACATCTCTTTCAGAAACTTGGCATATGATGGTACTTGCTGAATAGCATCCAAGAGAGGGACATTGATTTGTACTTGGTTAAATATCTCTCTGATCTTCTCCATATGAGCATTATTCTTATGATTCGTAAGCCTATTCGGGAATGGGGCAATAGGCTTATAAGTCTGCTCATCAACTTTCTCTTTTCCTTTTGATTGAGACGTGGAGGGTTGTGAACTTGATGAAGGAATATTTTGCAAAGGTTGAACTGGAACAGAAGTTGATGGATTCGACACAGATTTTGGAACAAATTTTGGAGACTGATTTGAGACCTTGTTGTCTACATGTTTTCCAGACCTAAGGATGTGAATGGCTTGACATTGGCTTTGGCTCGGGCCTAGGTCTTCAACTTCATGTAGAGGAAAATGGGCTCTGGGATTAGGCACAGGTTGGCTAGGCAGCATTCCTTTTTGCCTTTCAGTCAAGGAATTAGCCAACTGTCCTATTTGAATTTGCAGTTTATTCATATCCTGCTGCTGATTGTTCATCATTGCAGCTTGTGTTTTGGACAAGGTTTCAATCATTTTCTCCAATTCGGAAATTTTCTTATCTGAAGGATTGGGTGGTGGATGCTGTTGTTGTTGTTGATACTGGGGTGAAAAATTAGCTTGATATGGCACAGAATTATGGAATGATTGGAATCTGGGTGGACTCTGATATGAATTGAAATTTGGTGGATTCTGATGGTAAGTGGGTGGATGTGCCTGAGCGGGATATTGTTGATGTGGGAATGATTGTCTTGACTGCTCGGGACCAGACTGACTCCAAGAGAAATTAGGATGGTTGCGCCACCCTGGATTGTAGGTCTTAGAGTAAGGATTGTATGAAGGTCTGGAATACGCTGCATTCGTACTCTCCTGGAAATTTTGAGAGTAATACACAGGACACTCTTCCAACACATGATTCAGATCATGGCAAAAAGTACAACCCGGGTGAATTATAGGTGCAGAGTTAGCCATATGTGGTGGGCTACCTACTGATGAAGGGTTGACTTGACTAACGACAGAATTTTCCCTTGATTCCAGCAATTCAATCCTCTTCATCAACTGAGTGATCTTGGCTTCAGCAGCTATTGAGGATCCTATAGAATGTAAACCAGATCTGGAAGTTGTTGGTGTGGGTTTCTCAGAGCAGGATTCCCACTGGATAGTTTTCTCCGCTAGAGCCTCAAAAGGTCCCAGCCCTGGTCTTCATCCTTTTTAAGAAATTCTCCTTGACACATGGTTTCAAGGAGAGTCTTAGTTTGATAGTCCAGCCCATCATATATAATCTGGCATTGGCGCCACTTCTCGATACCATGATGGGGACACAGGGCTACTAAATCCTTAAAGCGCTCAAAGTACTTCCAGAATGGCTCATTGGGCTCTTGTTTGAATTGCATTATATTTTTGCGCATGAGGGCTGTCTTATGGATGGGATAGAATTTTTTAAGGAAGACCTTAACGAAATCATCCCATGAAGAGATTGAGCTGACAGGAAGACTGTACAGCCACTTCTTCGCAATATCCTTTAGTGCAAATGGGACAAATCTAAGTCTCACAGCATCCTCACTTAACTGGGAAATCCTCATCATGAGGCATACTTCTTCAAACTCTCGTATGAAGATGTAAGCATCCTCAGATTCTAATCCGTGAAATCGTGGAAGAGTGTTTATGAACTGAGGTTTCAACTCAAAATTATGGTCATTAGTGTCCGGGAGGAGAATACAAGAAGGAATCGATGTGCGGATCGGATAGAACTTGTCCTGCAGCGACACGTTATTCGTCATGGTTGTGTTGAGTGGTGTTGTGTGAGGCAGTGTAGAAGTTCTCACAAGCCTAGAAGAAATTGGTTCTCGATACCACTCACGCATGCAAATACACAACCAACGTGCACCTTTCAAACAAGCGGAAAATGTAAAATAACAATCAAGAAAAAAGAAAAGAAATCAATCCTAGCTTCTAGGGTTTCTGGTCCTAGGTGACTCCTAAATAGACTATCCACAGGAGGTTCGGTGCAGACACTGACTATAAGCAAATCGGCCAGGGAAGGGTAAGGTTGGTGGGAGGTTTTCCGTCCGGAGACGTTCCTTAATTAAGTAACCACCGCCCTTCGGGTTTCGGCCCTCAACCCCTTTCCTAGACACCGATTACACAGAAGTCACTTTCCAACACTTTTCCCCCTTAGGAAAATCTCCTAGATGAGTCCGGATGTCCCTAGGGGCCAACGTCTAGCAATTTTAATTAGAAGCTTAGGATAGTGAATGCGTGGGGAAAATGGTTTGTGGGCTAAGGAAGGGGTGATAAAATCCCCACCTTATCTTTGTTATGGGATTTGCCCTTAGCGTTGATTTGTGCAAGTGTACGTTGTAAACAAACAAGGATCACCCAAAGCGTAATTAAACAAACAAAGTGTGATTCCTAATCAATATGCAATGCTTCACGTACCTTGTCCCCCGCACTCTTCAACAGTAAATTGAAAGAAATTGAAAGACACGTGCTTATAATGCAAGATGTCTAAACAATTTTTATCAACAATTACAACCAATCTTTTACTGTTGATTAACAAATATCAGGTGAAGAATACAAGATTTCAAGTATATAGCCAGCAGTTTTTAGCAAAGCAGCAAGCCCTGCAGCAAACAGATCAGTAGTGATCTCCTTCTTGCCGCGGAACCGCGGCTTTTGCCGCGGGAACGCGGCAAGTCAGAGGGATCCTGGTCTCTGCTTTCGAGAGCAGAGGCCCAGGTCCGCTTATATGATTCTGCTGTGCAAAGTTTTCTGAATCTTCAACCTGTACCTGCAACAGAGAAGATATATTGTTTAGTTTCTCACTTGTAAAAATACCGTTGCTCTCCCCGGCAACGGCGCCAAAAATTGATTGGTAATCACAAGGTATGTGATGTTAATTGTACAAGAATCAGGTATTTAAGAGATGGTTTAGGGTTTAGAATTCACCTTTGATCTTGTTTACTTTGAATATGTAAGAATTATACCTTGTTTCAATCTTTCGTTATAGCAAGTAGCTAAAACGAGTCGTACCACGAGGAGAGCAAGCGTAGAAGCTTTCACGATACTAGTGAGACAAGAAACAATACTCTTCTTTGTTAATCACACAAGAGAAAACAATATACAAGAAGTTGTGGATTGGTGGTGGTGCATTGTGAAAAAGAAGTGCAATGAATGAAGTGTGATGAAGTAAAGAAAAGAAAAGAATACTAGAATGAAATGTGTAAACTCTCTTGATTAGAAAGATACATGGCTAGCATTACTCAACCTCCTTGCTAACATACTACCTCTTTTGTTGATTGCAATATTGTCTCATCAAGAATCATAGACAATTGAAAAGTACTTGCATGTTTCAAGTGTGGTATTCTTTCTTTGAAGACTTAGTGTTCCTTTTAGTTAGTTGGCTAGAAGTCTCTTCTTGAATACTAGGTTCTCTTACTAGGTGTGCAATGAGGAAATATAGGCTTGGTACTCATTTAATGCAAAGGTTAGAAGAATCAAACTCTTTAGGACTTCAAAGCTTAACTACAAAGTTAGCTTGAAGTGCTTGAGTTGATCTTGCTACTCAAATGACACAATCAATGGTAATCCATCCTCTTGATCCAATCAAATGCTCTTTATAAGAGATACACAATTCATCTAGAGATCTTACAAGCAATCACCAAAGGATACAACATACTCCATTAGAATTTACAAGAAACTTGAAATCATGCAAGAATTAAAGAATACAATCAACTAGAGCTAGTAGTAGCTAGGTGAGATTAGCTAGCCATGCATTCAAGAAACTAGCCCTCCATTACACTAACAAGAAAGCTATAATTCTCCATGGAAATCAAAGATCTAAACAACTCAACTAGAATTAAACTAGAACTAGAAATTGAATGCAAGAATTAAAAGCATAAGAAGAGAAAGCATACTCAATTCTAGTAAAAAGAAGATGAGAGCTCCATTGAATCTTTGCTTCAAGGTTGTCACAAGTCTTGATTACAAACTCTCAAAGTGAAGAACTCTCTCTCAATTTAGCTAGAGATCAAGGAGGAAGGAGAGAAGAACTAGAATCCTAAAACAAAAATTACAACTAATCCAAAATTTTCCCTCTCTCTTCACTGGAGCTCGCGCAGGTCTCTGCCCAGGTATTTATAGGCAAATTTGAGAATCTTATCAGATCTTGACCGTTGGCACGAAATCCTAGGCTCAACGGCCTCTGGATTGCCGCGGCGGCGCGGCATGGGCGCGGCACGGTTGCGGCCGTTGAGTCCAGATTTTCTGGTGGGATCTGGTGGTTAGGTCGTTGGCCACGTGGGCTGGTTGGATTCTCCACTTGGCGCTCAGATCCTGGTGAGATCTGATTTGATCTTGGGCTAATTTTTATTAACCCCCTTAATTATCACTAATTAAGGTGGTTAATTACTTTTCCTCTTTAAAGTGGAGATCTGCAAAAATAGAGAGAATATGAGTTAAAAATCACATTTAATATATAATATGCAAGGTATAAGGGTGGTATAAAATGCAAATATGGATACTAATCATCTTGACAAAATAATTTTTTGAAAATTAACTTGTCTTCAAAAATATTTTTCAAAATAAACTATTTTGACCTGTTACGGTCGACCGGACGGTCGACCGGCTTTGTTTCAGGTCAGAACGGTCGACCGAGCGGTCGACCGCAGTTCTGACCGTTGGGTGCGTGCATGTGTGCACGTTACCCGGTCGTCTGGGCGGACGACCGACCCCATATCGGTCGACCGAGCTTCGGCCGACTGAAAGCACCCTAGTTTCTGTTTGGGACGGTCGACTGGGCGATCGATCGTGGGCTGACAACGGTCAAATATTTTTGGAAAACCGGTCGACCGGCCAGTCGACCGTGAGCGTTTTCTCAGCCTAAACGGCTAGTTATTTAAACACGTTTTAAAACGTGTTTTTATTCTTCAAACGAGGTTTATGGTTGGTTTTGGGTCTAATCTTTCCTATTTAATCAAAATTATAGTTTACCTTTAAATCCCTACCTTTATCCTATAAATAGGGGTGATTAGGGTTGAGGTGTAACACAATAATTTTTGCAAAAAGCAATCAAAGCTTGAGTCTCTTTAAAAGAAGTTTTGCTCTCAGTTTTTGTGCTTAAAATTCTGATTTTTCTCTGAAGTTTTTGATTCTAAACTCTCTTCAACATTATTTTATTTTTCACTTACAAAACTTGAGCTTCAATCCTATACATTATTCTCTAGGGTTTTGTAAAGAAAAGTTTTTCAAAAGAGAGTTTGTGGTCTTTTGATCACCAAGAGATTATTGTATTTGTGGCTCCACTACCTCTGGACTAGAGGAGTGTGATTGAGGTGTTAGGTACTCCCTTGTGGTTGTAATCCTTTGTGGAAGTTCTAGTGGATCGAAAATCCTTCTCGGTGAAGGCGGGGACGTAGAGCTGGGTGCTCGAACCTCGAAACAAATCTCTGTGTTTGCGATTGGTTTATTTGTGTTATTTACTTGCTTATCATTCATTCTTATATTGTCGATCAATACTCTCACAACAAGATTGCATTGCGCACCTCAAACTCTTATTTAGAGGAATCACGAGGAAGGAGTTCAAAGCTCTTCACGGGTTATTCGGCTTCTAATCTTATTTCGAGTGATCGTTGCATCATATCATTTTAAATTTGTGCATTGATTAGCATTATCACCTATTCACCCCCCCACTAGGTGATTTCACATTTTTCTCATCATATGATGCGTTGATCATGCATAATGGAACATTTGCAGGGGCTCTGAGCCCAAACCTGAGTCTGAACTGCAGACATTCAGGATTGGACCCTACCGAATACTATAGGCAATTGACTCCTTTTGGATGGAGGAATCACAAAGACAAAGCTTTCTCCACTCTCTACAGGCGTACTTGTCACGCTTATCATGAATAAGGTCATGTGCAAGGAGGTATCATCAACACTCACAGGATAATCAAAAGTGACATTCTCATTGATCACTCATTCACCATCGTCCTTGATGGGATTGTTACATTTAGCATCATTAAAATATGCTACAATTGGTTTGAAAGCAAGAGCAGTTGGCATGTCTTCTCTGACTCCAAATCTGCTTCATTGCCTCTATCGTCATCTTCAAGCAACGATTATTTTGATACATCGTTAGCTTCTTGATAAATGAGAGCATCAGTAAAGTATTTTTCAACACCTTTGAATAACTATTTTTCAGCAAACACTATTCATACTGCTGCATTATCTTTCACGTACTTAAAGCACTGGTGCAGAGTGGAAAGAACGATCCAATTAGCATGAATCCAAGGCCGCCCAAGTAATAAATTGTATGATGTGTCAGCATCGATGATGTAAGATGTCACTTCCGATTTTAGGTCTCCAATTCGACAGAGAAGTCGAATCTTTCCTAATGGGTGACTACTTCCTGCATTGAAGCCATATATCGTAGTAGTCATTGCTGATAATCTATTAAGCGATATCCCAAGAAAGTAAAGGAGCCTTTTAGGGATGATATTGAGTGCAGACCCTGGATCAACCATATTCTCTCAATGCACATCGAGCCAATGTACCCAGTATAATTCAAGGGTCGATCATGTTTATTGTCTTTGAGGAGCATGTCCTCAGTAGTGAAGGTGATGGCAGGTATTCTCAACTGTACATGATGACATTCAGGGCACAAGGGTTGACTATCACCTTCAGAGGTCTCTGAGATAGTATCAGAAATGATTCTGAATTAGCCAGCGTGTCCCTGAGTGCCTCTCTTGTCTCTTTGGAGAGGCAAAGCAGCTCGTGTATAGTGTTAGAGCGTTAGAGCTGAAATATTAGCTAGTTGTGCTAATATATCAAAGTGGAATCAAGTCCCGGAGCTGAAGTTTTCTTTAACACTCGGTCAAACCGAACTTCTTTCTGCTTTTCTTTTCCTGGCATTGGGACTAAAGTGAGAACAGGTATTTCTGCTGACGTTGTTGGCTATTGTGTCTCGTCAGTGATCTTCTCGTACTGCCTCAGGTATGATTTCTCAGACCGAGTACCTGTTGGTTGGGGTGCAGTGTCCTGTGCTGCCAAAGCATGCTTCTCATCTTCAGAGTCACTGAGAGAAGTTACTGTTATGTTGTCATCATCTGGTAAGACAAAGACGACGCAGCAGGATTTTCCCTTTGGCTTGGATTTCTTTGAGTTCCACAGTTTATCTTTGGCAAGATCTGGGTGCACCCATATAATTTCTCCAGTCCTCAATATCAGTGGAAGGAGACCTTAGCCTCCTGCTGCTTTGCTGAAGGATTACTTACCCCAGTCGTGTCTTTGGTGCTGGGGCATGTCTGTCAGGGATAGTAACCTTCGAAAAAGTGCTGAACTCAAGAGTCACCATGGTTGCAGTGATTTTCTTCTGTTCTGACTTTAAAGTCAGAATTCCAGCATCGATCAAAGCCTGAATTTTGTCTTTGAGGACAAAGCATTTGTTGGTAGCATGGTGAACCATCCTATGGAAGAGGCAATAATTGGGATCGTTTGTGCGTCCCACTTCTATAGGGCGTCGAACCTCTAGCAGCTTCAACTTATTACCCTTTTGGAGCAAATGGAATATTGTAACTGCCTGCTCATCTTTGAAGGAGTACTGATTTGGAGGAAACTTGAACTCCTGATTACTGGCGCCACTCTTCTTGATTTTTGGAGGAGTTTCCCTTGACAACTCCACAGACATGGTCTTTTTCCCTTTTGATTGGGAAGACTGTGCCATTTCGTCGCGTCCTTTGTTGTTCACACTCCACTTTTCTTTAGGCATGGAAGGCTCAAACTTTTTAGCTGACTTCTCGGCTATTTCAGCTTGTTCAATAAGCTCTTTCCAAGTGTGGGCCTCATCAGCTCCCATGCGAATCTCTACTTTGTCTAGGAAGTTATGCGTATATGTCTGCAATAACATAGACAATGACATCCCTGCTGGACACATCAGAGATAGATTCCTGAATCTTTCAATGTAATCACGGACCGATTCTCCTTTCTTTTGCACTGTGGAAAGAAGTTTATCCATGGTTACCTCGGTGTCATCTTCATAGAAGCGAGAGAGGAATCGAGTCTCCAAATCGATCCAAGAATTGATGGAACCCGGTGGAAGGCTTCTGAACCAGTCAAAAGCCACTCCTCTGAGGGTATCGATAAATAATCTGGCTATGATGGCATCATTATCTATTACATTACCAGTCTGGGACCGCAAGTAATAGATATGTTAGTTCGGTGAGCTCTTACCATCATACGTATGTAATGTAGGTGGCTTGAACTTCGACGTGTATGGTACTGAATCCCATTAAGTGGGTAAGGTCGAGTCATACCTACCTTCTTCAGTTCATCCCTCTGGGTTAGGGATGCAATCTGAGCCTGGATACCTTTAATAACCTCAGCATCATTTGAAGAACTTTCCTTCGATTTCTCAGTCTTAGGCCATTCATCATCATTATGCTCCTCCTCATTATGATTGCTCCTGATATCATTATTATTCCGGTTGGTCAGGAGGTGAGCTAGCATCAGTTGAATATTATCCAAAGCTTCTTGCTATGCCCTGGAAGTTTGTTCTTGAGCCTTCATCCATTAGCAAAGGTCATCATTGTTGTTATCGGCCATGTTAGCTGACACTCTGCCTGTTTGCACAGAGTTGACTGTTGCTGAAGAGGCATATCCACTGCCTCTCCCTTATCATCAGACCATTGGAAGAGACTTTTTTGTGGTTCGGGTGACATCACCCCAGTTGAAGAGGACTGTTGTTCGTAACTATAAGGTATTGCTACCCTGGATCCTTGTGCCTCGGAGTGCACCTTCTTGTCCTACTAAGACTTGACTCAATCCAGGGATATAGTCTAAATCCAAAGAACTGAACGAAGGAGAATTAGTATCACGTCTCCGTCGTCTAGCTCTGAGTAGTTCACATCCCCTCCCTATCATATTGACAGATGTTGAGGGAAGATCTGGCATGTTTCGTGCTCTGTTCTTTTTCTGAGGCTTCATAGGGGCTGGAGTTGATAGTCGGTTGAAAACCGATTGTCAGGCTGGAAGACTGGCGGGGACTGGCCCTAGTCAGCAATGGACTGAATGGACCGTCACCAACTGGCACCCTACTTGTTCATAGCAAGAGGGAGAAGTATGGAGTATTTTTTCATAATAGAACTTCTGTTTTTTAGTTAAGAACTCTCGTAAATCAGGATTAACCAAGCTTAATCGATCTAGTATAGAGACTCGAGGAGATCGTGTACTGGGTTGTTCAAGCTGGAGAACTCTAGCATTGAAGCTTCTCTTTTTAACTACAGGGGAATTCAAAACAACCTCACCTGTAGTATTAGCTTCACTTGGCGAAGCTAAACTTTTAGCTCCGCCCCCAAGTGCGAGCTTAGTGCCAGAAGGCATTGGAGCGAAGCTGTGCCAGCTTCGCTTTTAGCACGGAGTGGTGCTTTGATCTTTGCGTTGTGGCAAAGGTAATTAGCACTGTATAGTGCTTTAGTTCAAGCCTCGTGGTTAGGGACTTTGTTAGTACAGGTACTGAAGCTGCATAAGCAACGCTATCAGCACTTGGGGATACCCCCTAAACTTCACTCAGAGGAGCGGACATAACATTGGAAACAAGCGCTCTCTGGTTAGGCGAAGCCAGTGAAGCTTAGCGTCCTCGTGGCTCCAATTCAGCCTAGTGGCTAAGGGGACTTTAAGCGCCCCGTATTGAAGCTGCATGAGCAACGCTTCTAACACTTAAAGGCGCGTTTCCCTTGTCTTCTTGTGAGAGATGTGGTTGAGTTTCAACTTCGCATGAAACTTCACGCGGAGAGGTTCCTTACTTCTGCTTCAAGACCTTCTTGCCTTGAACGATCTTAGGTTCATGTAGAACATGTTTGGCCTTGCATAGGCTGTCATGTTGACATGAAGTCAACTTAGCCTCACTTGAGACTGAAGGAAATTGGAGCGAGGTTTGTTCACCCGCGCACGCGGCTGGCATAGGTTTGGACACAGCCTCAGTTGGAGCTGCTTTCTGATTTGTAGCCAGTGTAACTTTGGCTACGGACCCTCCTGTGCTTTCGGGCATGGAGCGCTGGACCATCACGAGAGAGGAGTTCTTTGAACTTCTCTTGGTCAAAGTGGATGACCAAATTTTTGATGGTGATGAGTTCAGTACTCTAACCGTTTCATTGCGACATCATCTTCTTGTTACGGAAGAAGATCCAGGTCCCCAGCGGAGTCGCCATCTTGTTTTCCATTTGTTTTTAAAAGAGAAAAACTTACAAAAGAGAATTGAGGAGCAAAATTACAAGTAATTCTTTAAATAAAGAAACAGAAAATTATAAGTAGATCTCCTCTGAGATTCTGGGAAAGTATGCTGGTAGGAATCTGATCAGCGCACGATCACTTTATCCCGTTGACGATGCAATCAGTCGGGTGTTCAAGCCTTCTCGAGAGAATTTCCTTCTCGCTTGGTTCTAGAAATATTTGAAGATAGAAGGCGTGTTGGGACCCTGAATGAAAGAGAGTTGAGTCTCTGAGGTTTTGAAAGCTTAAAAGTAAAAGGACACTTTTACTATCGACTCCTAGATCTCTCCAAATTTTTCAGCCCCTCTTCTCTCTTGCAAGGGGCTATTTATATCAAAAATAGGGGTGTAACTGTCCCGTTGAATTCAGCAAGACTGAATCAGTCTATTAGAATCACGCGAGGCTCGAAATAGCCTTGTTGTGAGACTAAATGTAAGCTTCAGGTGAAGCTAGGAGGTTTGTGCAAGCTATTGATAGCCATTGTGGCTTAATTGTCTCCACTTAATGTGAGACAAAGTAGGCGGGTGTAACCGCCCACTTAAAGTGACATTAACCCACTAAAATAGTGGAGTTCACCCACTAATCAATCGTGGGATTTTGAAACGGTCAACTGATGACTTGGAAAACCTCGCGGTGGAGCTAAGTAAGAGTTTCATGCGAAGATCATCTTTAAAAGCTTCAGGCGAAGCTATATTTAAGGCTTCAAGCGAGGCTAGAAGTTAGCTCATTTGATGAGCTAGGTGAAGCTTCAGGCGAAGCTAGAAAGTTAGCTCAAATGAGAGCTGGACCACCCTCCCAGCGAAGTTGGTAAGAAAGTTTCTAGCGAAGCTAATGTTAGTCCTCAGCGAGGCTGATTGAAGCCTTATGCGAAGCTAGTGGCTTCGATCTTTTAACAAGGCTATGAGCAAAATTAGCTCCCTTTTGGGCTACGCGAGGCTAGATGTTTGAACAGACCTAGCCTTATAGGCCTGCTTTGAACTCTGAAGTGGGCATAAACCTAGTCATCAGCTCGTCCATGACTGACTTTTGTAAATGTTACCGAATGTAGACGTCATTCAGACAGGTTGAAATGCTACTCCGAAGCTTGTCTTTTTGGAGTGTCAACACTTATGGTTTAGCCTAGTCTACTTATACTTGGGTATAGTCAACTAGTGCTTGCAACAGAGAGTTGGGTTTTTGGATTTTTGTCAGACTAGCCGACTGATAATCCCTTATAGTCGACTAGTGCACATTATTAGTCGACTTATAGTCGACTAATATTGAGTCTGGCAGTTTTTCTTTTCTAATTATGTTTCCAGTTTGAGTTGAATTCAGATTTTCTTCTTTTCTGAGGCGGTGCTGATTGTATTATTGAAGTTTGGGTTGGATTAGGATCATCCTAGGTGCCTATATAAACCCCTTGGGGGTGGCCTTTGAAGACAAGTTGTAGTGGTCGAAAAAATGTGACACCTGGAAGACGAAGGCTGTAGTGGCCAAATTCAGGCTTGCACCAGGAAAAGACACGTGTCCTCACTCATCAGAAACTCCCAAAGATCAACAATAGGATGCGCCAAGCAGAGCTTTCCCCTAGAAACATCACTCGGCCGTTCCTGAGGATGCACCTCATTCTGAGGGCATCACAACCCTGAGGACAATTCCTTCCATCCCGAACAAGGTGACAACTGTAACCAAATCCATTAATATTCACTTGTGTTTATGGAGTTTCTTATGCAGCCAGCTCATCCCACATTCCAAACATTGTAACAAACCCCAACTACAGTGCAGATTGTTATAATAGCGATTTACGGGATCACTGAATTATATCTCGATAGACGAATCAAACCCGTCTACCAAGCATCATGGTTGGTTACAGCTAACAGGCACATGAAAGCTATATAGGCAGATATGAGGTTCAGTTTTACCAACCAACAGGCCCCAAAATATTACACATCAAGTGTAACAAATTATAGCTGTGGCATATCATTTTGTAATGATGATGGGCAGATTCTGAAGCGAAAATCTCAGAGTCCACGACTCAGTTTGTCGTCCCCCGACCATAAAAGTTGATCTCCTCCTTTGAAAGGGATCAAAGGCTAGAGAATTGAATCCTGAACAGAGTGTGGATAACTCTTTGTAATCCCTTTGATTTAGTGGAATTACTCTCTCTTTGTACCGTGATTTTTCCCTTCTGCGGGTTTTTAAATTTTCTTGTGTTTGTATTGTTCTATTCATTCTCGCTGTTAATCCCATTACAAATTGAGTGTAGATAAATCCCTTTCAGAAATTTACTCCTACATTTTAGTGCTTTCGTTGAGAGCGAGTCCTCACACTCAGGATCTCTTCCCCTTAAACCTTCCTCAAAAATCTTATCAACATCAGAGATAGCCCCTTCCAAGAAAAGCACTTTTAGGGCTACCGATGTAGTGACTTTGAAATGCAAATCGGTGGCTGTTGAGGACGCAGGAGCCATCAACCCTCCTACCCTCACAGACGTTCGCATTGAAGAAGCTGACGGAGAATACTCTCATCCAGCTATCGTGCCCGAGGTGGGGATGAATCAGCCTGAAGCGCAACACCCCACTGAAGGACAACTCCTCCAGATGCTCACCAATCTCCAAAAGTAATTGGAAGAATAATGAGCGAAGATGGCTCGTGAATGGGAACAAGTTGCCTTAGAGAGGGACGTGACCACTTTCGTCCAAAAGTAGCTCCTTACTTAAATCGAAACCCTCCAAAGTCACAGCCCTCTGAAAATCCCAAGGGGGAGACTTCCTGACCTCCCCTATCTCCATCCTCGTCGGCAGAGACTGCTTGTATTGAGAGTGATCGAAAGTGGAATAGATCATTCTCTCCTAGTGATATTCAACATTCAGAGAGCTCAGTATCAAGGAAGATCTCGAAGATCCCTCGAGTCAAGGATATGAGGAGATTGTCAAGAAGTAGATTGAGAGGGTTGATCAACTACATCAGAAGGAGATGGAACCATACGGGTTTATCACCCTCAAGTCATTGCTCTCCAGTAAAATCACCTCTCATCGCTTCCCAAAAAAATTTGTAATCCTGTATTTCAAACACTACTCGGGGACTACAAACCCATCCAACATCTCCGCCAGCATCTTCACCAGTTCCAAGATAAGATGGCGGTCTATTCCCATGATAACACACTCATGAGTCGTGTATTACCATCCAGTATTAGAGGCACCACCTACGACTGATTTTATTCGCTTCTAGGCCAATCTCTCCAGAACTTCGAAGAGGTAAAGTAAGCTTTCTACCACCAATACGCTTCTAGGTGAGAACTTAGGAGGAATAACAACCATCTCCTTACCATCAAGATGAAACTTGAGAAAGCCTCAAGTAATACATCAGCTACTTTCAAAGTCAAATGGCCCTGGTGTATAACTGCAATGACTACGTGATCTCCGCTGCATCCATAGGTTGATTACAGGTCATCCACTCATTTTATAGACATCTGGTGAAGCATGAGATCACAAAGATTATGGATATCCTGACCCACGCTCAGAAATACAACAGAATTGAAGATGTCACCATAGCCGCTGCTAATCGCTCCTCGAAGAAGCGACATAAACTGGAGGACAGAAAATACAGTCTGCACTCCCCATGAAGGCTTCAAATCGGGCAGTCAGTGCCATCAATAAGATGACTCAAAATCCCACCAAGCAGGGGAGAAGCAGACACCACCCCATTCAAAATCCCTGTGGATCAGGTGTATAAAGCTACAAGGGTCAAGATTTCATTAGTCACCCGAGACCATTATCACCCAATCCGAAGGGTCTGGGAGCAAGAGAGTATCGTGCCTTCCATGATGACACGGGCCACTTCATTGTGGGTTGCCGGTCCCTCCGGAGGCAACTCCAAGAGTTGGTGAACTAAGGATATCTCCGCGAGTTCATTCTGAATCCCAGGCAGCCATCGGAGGTCAAAGTGAAGAAAATTTTCCCCGAAACCCTAGCCAGAGAGCCAAGTCATTCAGTATCGAGAAGTAGACACCATTTTCGGTGCCTCTCTAGTTGAAGGCTCCACTTTTCGAGACCGGGCCATCTACGTCGGTGAAGCGCAGAGGGCCACCTATCTCATTGTGTTAACTGGGCCACTTTAGCTCCAACTAAGTCATTTTCCTTCTCCAACTCTAATGCCACATTCGTGCATTTTCCTCACAATGACACCCTGATTGTCACAATGCTCATCGACAATTATCGGGTGTCCAAGATCCTGATCGACGGAGGGCGTTCTGTAAACATCTTATACGGAGGAGCCCTGAACCGGATGGAAGACTCCCTAGAAGCTGCTCAAGCATTGATCAACCGTCGGACTCAATCTCACCTATAGGGGTTTGACGGGAATAAGACGCGTTCTCCTGGGATTGCCAGTACGCGTGGACCCCTACAACGTCATCATGAAATTCTACGTTTTAGATATGAATCCACCATAATGCGATACTCGAAAGACTCTGGCTCCATACGATGAAAGTTGTATCATCTATGTACCACCAATTGGTTCGTTATCCCACACCAACCAAGACGACTGACATCAGAGGAGATCAAGTTGCCGTTAGGACCATTTTTGCGATCGCTCAAAGGAGATCAGGATGAGAATCAAAGATAGTCAGAGCAGTCTCTAAGGAGACCTCTCCTAAGAAGAAGAAGCTGAAGACGGTTCCTACCGAAGAGAAATCACAGTCGGCCATAACCCGACTCCACCTCTGATTCTAAAATGGAAGCTACCAAGGATCAAAAGTCAGCGGAGGGGACGAGCTATTCCAGGCTAATCCTGATCACTCGAATAGAGTCCTCTGGATAGGCATGAAACTGTCCAATCAGGAGAAAAGCCAACTCAAGCAGTTTCTATCAGAAAATCTTGACATGTTTATATGGACCCAACAGACATGCCTAGGGTGGATCCTTTAGTCATCTGTCACCGGTTATCCATTCTCCTAGAAGCAAAACTAGTAAAGTAGAAGCCACAGAAGATGAATGCAGAACACCTCCATGCACTCAATGAGAAGATAGATCGACTACTCAAAGCCGACTTTATTCAGAAGACGCTTTATCCAGATTAACTCGCCAACCCAGTCCTGGTTTAAAAAAATGGAAAATGGAGAGTCTGTATTAATTTTACCAACTTGAATAAGGTTTGTCCAAAGGATAGCTTCCCACTGACCGACATAAACCAAATGGTTGATGACTGTAGGCCACGAACTCCTCACCTTTATGGACGCCTGCTCGGGATACAATCAAATCAAAATTCACCCAAAAGACGTGGACAAGACTGTCTTCACCACCAGCTGTGCCCTCTACTGCTACCAAGTCATGCCCTTCAGTTTGAAGAACGTCGGAGCCACTTTTCTACGAATATTCAACGAGATCTTCAAAGATCTAATCTGAAACACAATGGAGGTGTATATAGACAACATGCTCGTAAAAAGTCTTGATCGCTGTGACCACGTAAAGCACCTGGAGGAAGCGTTCGCTCTCCTCTGGAAGTTTAATTTCAAGCTCAACCCGAGAAGTGTACCTTTGGGGTAGCTTTCGATAAGTTCCTCGGGTATATGGTTACTCAACGTGAAATTGAAGCAAACCCCGATCAGATATCCCCTATACTAGAAATAAAGTCACGCACAACCATCAAGGAGGATCAAATCCTCAATGGTCACCTTGCTGCCCTTAACTACTTCCTCAGTAGATCAATCGACAAGTGCAAGCCATTTTTTCCCATCCATCAAGAAAAACGGGGCAGGTTTCTATTGAAACGAAGAGTACGAAGCAGCATTTCAAAGTCTGAAAGCTTACTTGGCGTCTCCTCTACTCCTCTCCAAGCCCCTTCTCGGTGAAACGCTTTTTCTCTTTCTTACAGTGTAAGATACCGCAGTGAGTACAACAATAATACAGGAAAATGGGGGCATCCAGAGGCCAGTCTACTATATTAGCAAGGTCCTGCTCGACGCCCAAACCAGGGATACAAGGATTAAGAAACTAGTACTAGCTCTCTTCATTACGGTGAGAAAGCTGAAGTTACTTCCACTCTTTTCTTGTCATCGTGCTGATATAATATCCCTTGAGGTCCATTGTGAAAAATTTGGAGGCCAGTGGCAGAATTGCAAAGCGGGTCACAGAAATCAAGCCATTTGGGGTTACCTTCAAGCTGAGGACCTTAATCAAGGGTGTCAGGTGTTGGCTAATTTCATCACCGAGTTTACTTTAGGGTCACCACAGCAGAGTAATCCATTGGAATGATGGGTATTGAACATGGATAAAGCGTCAAATGGCAAGGGAGCTAACATTGGGTTAGTGCTTACCACTCCTGACGGATCCATCATCGATTAGTCCTATACTCTAGGATTTCAAGCCACCAATAGCGAGGCCGAATACAAACTCATCATCGCGGGACTCAGAATGGCAGCAACCCTTGGAGTCACAATACTTGAAGTAAGATGCGACTCATTATTACTAGTGAGCCAAGTCAATAGAGAATACATCACCAAACATGATCAGATGATCGCATACTTGATCCCGAGATCCAAGAACAACCACACAGACTCTCTGGCTACGCTCATCTCAATCGTCAACTTCCAATTCAGACGTGAGATTGTCGTCGAACACATCCAAAAGTCAAGCATTCATAAACTAAATGAGGAAGTCTTCCGTCTTGACCGTTTTCCAGGATGGAGGGATCCTATCATATCCTACCTCAAAGACGGAATGCTCCCCGAGGATAAAACTGAAACACAAAAGTTGCAACACATCGCCACTAGGTACACACTGATAGGAGAGCTCTTATACAAAAAATCATACTCCAGGCAACACTACGGCTCCTATCTAAGGTGCCTTGGACCAGAGAAAGCTAAGGAAGTAATACGTGAAATTCACGACAGCGACTGTGGGAATGGTCATGCTCATCATGCTCACAACATCATGCATATTTATATGTCAAGGTGTTCACATGCGCGTATTGTGGCCGAAAATGTCACTTGGCTTAGTTTTGCTATGATAAGATGAATGCTTCAAATAGTCATGTATAGATTCAAAAAACTAATATTTTAGGACCCAAGAAAATTTAGGTACCAAAATCAACATCTATTTTAAATGATATAGGTATGCACCAAGGCTCCAAGATGTAGGGAGTGGTGGTACCTTGATGGTGGTTGCTCAAGATGCACGATATGAGATATCAACAACTTTCCAACTCTATCAAGATACAATATAGGTGGCACCGTCACCTTCAGAGATGACTCAAAGGGTGGTTTAATGATTTGCTCACCTATTTATTTGAGAATGTTGTTTTAGTTGAAAGTCTCAAGCATAATCTTTTAAGCATTAATCAATTATGTGACAAAAACTTAAAAGCTATTTTTGATAATTTTACTTATAATTGTCTAGATAAGAAAATAAATTCCTAGTGTACTTGCACGAGTTTTTAGCCTTTGCTATACTATCAGGCAGCGCTGTGTGCAACTACAGTAGTTTAGTTTAATGAATCTCTGTCACAAAGTGCTCACAGCTCTGTTTCCTCCCAAAAATATTTTGTATCCCAATAAATTAATGAATCAAAAAGTATCACCAAACAGTAAAAATTTGTATACTTTCTTCACATGCCTCCACTCACTCTTCACACGCGAGCATTCATTGGATCTGTGAGAGTTTAAAAAAAAAAAAGACTGCAATTAATTTCTCTATTTGTCTGGTCAGAACCTAGCAGACTCTAAACAACTCTCTGCTGTCATCCCAAAGTGCAGCAACTCCTCTGCTTGGACTCTTCCCCATGATGGGCCTGAGCTCGAGCTCGAGCTCGAACTTGAACTGTTGCTGCTCTCAACAATGGAGTTGGTGGTGTTAAAGCCTTGGCAATAGTCATCAACTTTGAATGACCCGCTTTAGAACTAAGTCGTCAACTTGAAATTCTCAGGGTTTCACCTTCTTATGGTGTGATGTCTTAATTGTTGTTGATAGGCAGCAATGTCAATTTGCACTTTCCGTCATTTCTCGTCCGATTGATCTAGAGTGAGACCGAGTTTATGGTGTTTTAATCCTGGTCAATCTCTGTCGTATGAAGTGTGGGCATACGGATATCAACAGGGATGACGACTTCCGTCTTATAAGCCAAAGAGAATGGGGTTTCTCCCGTTGGAACACGCTTGGTGGTCCTGTACGCCCACAGCACCCCTGGAAGTTTCTCCACCCACTTACCTTTCGCTTTGTTGAGTCTCTTACGCCGGCAGTCAAGAATAGTGCGGTTGCTTATTTTAGTCTGGCCATTGCCTTGTGGATAGTAAGGGATTGAGAATTAGTGGACAATTTTATCCTTGGAACAAAAGTTCCTCACCTGCCTGCTCGCGAAATTGGTCTTGTTATCGGAGATGATGATATGAGGAAGTCCGAATTGGCATACAATATTCTGCCAGAGGAACATGACTATCTGCTGCCCTGAGACCATGGAGAGGGGAACTGCTTCCACCCTTATTGTGGCGACTAGCAAGAATCTGAGTTGAGGTTGTGCACGTGGAAGGGGACCCACTATATCTAGTCCCTACTGCATAAAGGGCCTTGGACTCAGTATGGAGATCCGCACTAGGCTTGTCAGAAGTCGGGGCAAACCTCTGACATTGTGGGCACCTCTTCATGTAATCTTTGGCATCCTCGAACATTTTTGGCCAGTAGTACATTTGGTTAATGGCTTTATGGGCGAGGAACTTTTTGCCCGAGTGATCTAACATACATACCAAAAAGATTCACATGGGTTTTCAAGTGTTTAGAAAGATAATTCAATGATAATTTATTTATTCTACTTTCTATATATAGATGTGTCTATTCGGGGACAACCCGTTTCGGTCAAATAGATGTATCTTTTAGGCCAACGAATGTGTCTGGTCGGAACGGATGGGCTCATTCAAACTGAACAGATGTATCTGTTCAAAATGGGTGCATCCATTCTGATCGAATGGATGTATTTACTCCAAAAGGCTTCCTCCAAAGTCCTATATAAAAGGCAAAATTTCACCTCAAAAGGAACAACTCTGACAACTAAGAATTCTAAAACTCAATCAATTACAATGAATAAATTTAGTTCTTTAAAGAAGATTCTTTAAAGTCCTGTTTAGATTTCAGAATTGTGTCTAAAATCTGATTTTTTGGTTCGTGTCCTTTTTCCTACTTTCAATCTAGTGAAAGGTACGAGTCAACTTTGGTTCGACTGTACCTGATTTTACAAAGTGCTAAATAGAACACATGAAAGAGTGTTGTATTTTGAGAAACCAGCATCCATTATCTCGTATGCACCTTAGCGAGGGACATAATTGTCTTAAGGAGATTAGCTTTACTGTACCTCACTCTAAAATCTAGTTTTACTCCATTCGTTTATACTAACGCTAAGTGATTGCAGGAATTATTGAATTTCAATATATTCTCTGTCTATTTGACCTAATGTTCTTATTGTAAGGATTATGCTAAATAAAGTATTCATATTGAAATATTTATTTTAATAAATATTATTGCTAAATAAATAGAATTATTTATCTTGCTGATTTATTACTAATACGAGACTGAGTAAATACCAGTCTGATTGGTGTCTAAGGAAGAGATTTGAATGGTAGTTATGTAATTAAGGAATGTTCAATTGAATGGAGAACGTCCCACATGATTTTCACCGACCTGACCGATTGGACCAGTTGATCTTGATCTTTATTTGAATTGTCAAGAATAATAGGAGGTGGTGCCCTATTTGGGAGATGTGTTTAGCTTCATTTGCCCAGATGGAGTTCGTTGTGTTGGCCTAAAGGCTCTTCATTTTAGTTTTGATGATGACTAACTTATGAAGTTAAGTTACTAATGATCTTGTGTTTATATAGTTTCAGTTAATGATCAAGATCTTAGTAGGTATTTAGATTCAACAAAGTAGTCAAAGTCAAGTTTTGGAGCCATCACGTATTGATTCAAGAGCTCGCGCTTCAAGATCGCATCAATTACTCGAGATAGAGTCAAGCCATGGATCGTGTTTGGATCGAATTGTCTTGGAGATGAAGATCGATAAGAAGACTTCAGTTTAGGTTTGTTAAGTTTTGTTTAGATCTTGTGTGAGGATAATTTTGTTTTGATATGCTCAAGTTCACACACACAAAAGTTCAAAAGCTTTGATTTCGATTTAACCGTTTTGGAGTTTCTAGAATATATCTTTTGTTTTCATGAATAGATTTCATCAAAAGAAGTTTATATGGCTTAATGTATATTGAATTTTATCCATATACATCTATGCTTTATATGTTTAGAAAAACTAATTTTGATGTATCTAGTTCATGTATTTAAGTTTTGTTTTTATCAAAAATTTATTTGACATTTAATGTCAAAAACAAAGATATATCATTTATATGTGTATTGAATTATCATATACACTATGCTTCAAATGTATTTCAAATATCTTATTTTTATATTTATATAACTTTTGGAGAAAACGAATTTTCATTTTAAAATCTAAGTTTTGGAAAATACAGATTTTGTTTAAAGCTTAAATTTCTATGCCTCAAAAATAGTTCTATAGTCTGTGACATGTGTTAAATTTTGATCACACATATTTATACTTCAAATATTTACATGAACTTATTTTTGTGGATTTTATGAGATTTTATTAGATTTTATGGGTATTTAAAAGTAATTTTTCAACCCTTTAATTCCTGTTTTGAGCCTTCTGGCGGTCGACCCACCGGTCGACCGGACTAGAGCTCAGTGACCGGTCGGTCAATCAATGTGCACAAGACGTACACAAAGACCTAGCTGATATGGCTGATCGACCGCATGATCAACCAACTGTAAGAAACTTAATCTCTGTTCGGCTGGGTCACCGGGCGGTCGACCGACAGGCTGTTTGTCTTGGAGGCGGATGACCGATGGCCTCAAACGGTCAAAATTCGATCGGCCTCGACCGACAGGCTCAAACGGTTGAAAATCCGAACCGTTGGCCGGTCGACCAGGTGGTGAACCGATCGCCCATTCTGGGCAGTTTTCGACCCCCAATGGCTATATTCTAAAGAGGCTATAAATATGGGTTTTTGTAGGCTGTTTTTATTAAGATTTTTCAAGAGAAATTTTACAAGTTTTCTAGAGACTTCTTGTTCATATTCTAAAGAGTTTTAAAATAAGTTTTTGAGCTTCAAATCTATATCTTTAGTTTTGTTTTTAAAGTTTTGAAAATTCAGAAGAAAACAAGTTTTTGGAAATCTAGATTGTTCTTCATTTTATTTATTTATCAAGAAGTTTTTCCTAAGAGTTTTCTTTGTGGTTTATTTTTCAAACACTTTGATTTCTCACATACTTGAGTCAATCAATTCAAAATCTATCTTTAGGATCTTTGTTTTTGTGAGAAAATTGTTTATAATCTCTTTAGATCACCAAGTGATGTTTGTAATCATTGGATCAACAAATTGTAAACTTTTTCTCTTTTTTGTGCTAGGCTTTGTGTCTTCCTCTTATGTATAGGAGAAAAAGAGTTGGAGTTGTGTACTCTCGATGTTAAGTTGTAATTTCTAGGTGGAGGTCCCTTTTATGGAAGATCCTATAGTGGATAGTAAAAATCCTTCTGTGTGAAGACAGGGACGTAGAGTAGTGGCTCGAACCTCGAAACATATCCTTGTGTTTGTGTTTGGATCTTTCTATATATATATATATATACATATATATATATATATATATATATATATATATATACATATGCATCGTTATTACTTCCTCATATTTATATACATGCTTGATATTGTTTGTGTGCCCACACTTGTGTTTAATCAAGAAAGATATTAAAGCACCTCAACTCTTAATTTAGAGGAATCGTGAGCAGTAGTTCCAGAGCCCTTCACGGGAAATTCAGACTCACTCTTGATTACACTTTTTGTGTTTACAATTAAGTTTTTAATTTCGTATTATTTGTCTTAGATTAGCACAACACTTATTCACCCCCTCTAGGTGTACTTTCAATTCGTATCAGAGCTAGCGCTCCTGATATTCAGTTTAACCACTTAGGAGTATGATCCTCATTTGTTAATCTAGTTGTTGATTTGCACACATATAGTTTACACTCATGGATTATCTTGCTCCACCCACTAATGATGTTTCTAACATCGATATGTGGAAGTTTAAGATGAGTGCATATTTAAAAGCCCTAGTTTGCATGTTTATCTTGCCAAAACTAAAATCTCTTATATTAGTAATGGCAAGCATATAGAGGCTAATACACAAGCCTTATAATTACTAAAGCAAACATTAAGTAAAGAATATCTTTCTTTAATTTCTCATTGTGATTCTGCTTTTGCAGTGTGGAACACATTGACTTATCTTAAGGAATAAACGATAAATGTTTTGGAGAAGGAATCCACTGGAGATGAGTCTGACCAAGCTTGCCTCATGGTCCAAGGGAATGACTCCTTTGAGGTATAATCGGGAGAAAATCGTGCACAAAATATGTCGTTTTGAAATCAAGAGTTAAAGTGTATGTGCTTTGGCTTCCTCGATACTTCCGTTATAGCATAGAGGCTAAAACGAGTCGAATCCATAAGGACAGGAGGCGATAGAAGCTTACACGATATGTTCACGTGTATGTTAACGGTTCTTCAAAGTTTTAAAGAATCAAAAGAAAAGAAAACAAAGAATGAAAAGAGAAGTACGGTGAAACACAAAAAAGTGTGAAACATAGAAAAGAATATATTTGTGGTTTTTGATATATTTCTAAAACAAAGTAAAAAAGAAAGAAAACCTATGGCTACTAACTACTAATGACTACACTAACATTCTAACCTCTTAGTGATAGTTGCCTCACATGTATCATTGGCCATCACTAGTCCTTGATTCAAGCTTTACAAAGCATGACCCATATGTAACTCATCACATCCCAACTTAACAAAACAAGTGCAAGGTACACTTAAACCATCAAAACTAAAAGTAAGCATGGAGTAAAGTAATGTTAGCTTGTAAGAGAGTTAGGAAGTTAGAGTGTTAGATCCATCATCATGAGCCATCAATGGCTCTTCCAAGAGCAAGACCAAGTAGAGCCTATTAGATTCATGTGAATTATCAACTAAGAAGTTAGACTAGTTAGTGGTTAGTAGTTAGTTTTCATGAGAGAAAAGATTAGCTAAACATGTAAAAGGAGTTAGATAGAAAACAAAGAGAGGTAAAGAGAGCGCCTTTCATAACTTGTCACCTTCTATTACACTCTTGCATTCCAAACATGTATCACTCTCTCTCCTAATACAAGATCTAAAATAAATGGAAAATACAAAGAGGAAGAAGAAGAAAAACTAACCTAAACTAACCTAAACTACAATAAGGAAAAGAAAACTACATAACTCTCTGGATATCTCCCTCTTTAGAGCACAAAGGGGGTATTTATATACGAAAGGGGCACCAACGGGGCTGTACGGAGCCGCGCGTCGAATCTCAGAGCGCGGCTCCATAAGATTGCCACGAAAACGCAGTATTTGCCCCGTTTTCGCGGCAATACTTGGGAGGCGCACGCAGCGCCGCCTGCTGCGCGCTTTCCGGATATCCCCCTGTCAGATATACTTGCTAGTTTTCGAATTTGGGCCCCTGGTTTTGACGAAATCACCCTCCAAAGTCAATGGTTATCTTTATCGGCCTTTAATCACCAATTAAATGGTGATTTAGGGTCTTCTTCTTCATTGCACACCATGGACCTAGAAATATGCACGAGAGGTGTTATTAGCAGAATTTAATATTAAATAAATGTGAAGATGTGGTATGAAATATGCATTTTTATAGACTAATCACACCCCCACACTTATCTTTTGCTCGTCCCGAGCAAAACAAAAAAACTAAAGGAATCATTACACCACTTTCGTAGGTGACGTGATTGCACTGAGCATGTGCAATAAGCCGTTAAACCTCTAGGTTTCCCCTAGAGGAGGAGTTTTGTCTCCTAAGGGTTTTCAGCGGAGTGCACCCACAAAATCCATAAAGAAAGAAATCAAATGTTAGTATTTTGAAAACGCATTTTGAAATAGAGAAAAAGTGTTGAAGTATTTTTGTGAAAATATAAGTGATCCAAGGTCATAGGATAACTAGAAATTATTTTTCTTTAAACTAAGTCGAAATGCAAAATCTTGTTATAAATTAAATGTAAGAACTTAAAATTGAATTGTCTCTTTGATCTTTCATAAAACTCTTAGAAAAATATGTGCTTTGTTAACTGTGAAGATTTTTGGGATATTGACTGAAACTTTCATGCCATTGATTTGTATATATTTATTTTTTTCTTTTTTTTCTTCCCTTAGTTTCTTAGGCTTTCTTATTTACCCGAGTAGTAAGCCTTTAGCCGGTGACTCCCAAACCAGATGATCTTAGGGCACCAGATGAGAAAATATCCCTCGGACTTAAGAACTCGAGTAAACAAGGCCACAAAACTAAAGGGATTAATTTGTCTACCGTTTTAGGTGTGAATAATCATGCTTCCTGAGGCATAATTACCCAACTTGAATAAGTGATTTTTATTATCATCAATTTTTTTATTATATATATATTTTATAGCATTTTCAGTTTTTGTTTCAATCCCAAAAATTGTGTAAGTGTGAGGTGCATAAATCTAAGGCAAAAAATTCAAGATCAAATTATCTCTTCAATCTTACGTTCGTATCCTAAAATTTAAACATGATCTATTATTTTGACTTTGTTTAAAAATTCATAATTTTAGGTCTTCAAAATTCCTAAGATAATCTTAATTTTCTTTAAAAATAAATCAAAACTATTTTCCTTATGTCAAAAAGTTTTGTAAAAAGAAAAGAAAAGAGTTTTTATTTTAAAAAGTTTCTAAAAAGAAGTGTAAAAGAAAGAAAAGTTAAAACTAACCTACGTTAGTAAACCCTCCCCCACACTTATCTCATGCATTGTCCTAAATGCATCGTGAATGTGTATATACATGAAACAAATGGAGAGGGAAGGAAAATTACCTCATGGTGGTGGCTCCGGTGGTGGTCTAATTGGCCAAGTGTTGCTACCCAATCAAAATATCATAGATCTTGAAGGAACCCACCAGTGACTCCTCTAATACGACCCAGTAAAAGAATGATTGAATGAATGGTCTTATTGAAAAAATTATCCCCATTTAATTTTCAATTTTCAAAAATAATTACCGAGTCATTTTTTTCAACATCCTCGTCCAACAATGAGGTGTGATTTTGAGAGATGATAGATTTGGACTCAAATGGATCAGGAACAAAAACCGATACCGACTTGAAAATTTGACTCAGATCAAGTCGAGAGTCAACAATGAGAGTCGAAATTGGTTCAAAAATGGGGTCCAAATCAAAGAATTGATGTTCACACACGTTCCCCAGCAATGAAGTGTGATCATAAGAGATTGGTGATTCCATTTCACGGTGTACTGGTACAGGATTCAATGTTGACTCTGGAATAGAGAAAAAATCTGGTAAAGATACTGGAATCATTATTGAACCAAAAAGTGAAATGAAATTACCAATGTGAGGTTCAAGATCACATTCAGGTTCGATTTCAATTTCAAGAAAAGGATAACTTGCCAGAATGTCCAGGCGACTTTCATAACTTGGAGTTTGGTCAAGTTCAAATGTGTATTCTGAAATTGAATCTGGATTCCCAAAATGACATGATTCATGGATCCAATCAGTAGAGTTAGGGATATAAGGATCGGTCAAAGGTTGACAAGAAAGATTTTTCTCGCGCTCATTGATCAATTCGCTCATAAGTAAGTCTAACCTACTGATAGGCCGTGTAACAGAATTTGGATTCGGAATCATGTCTTCCATACTCTTTGCAATTGGTTCTTCTGGAAAAGGTGAGTACGGAAGTTGATTTTGAAAATTATGGTAAAATTGTGAGTCAATCGGATTTTGTGATTGCTGCTCGGACTCACGCAAGGGTTCTATACTCAAATCTAGTATTGATGGTTGTTCATTTTGAATTGATGAAACTGGAAAAGCTGAGTAGGACTCTTGAAAATTTGGTTGAGATGATGAGTCCAACATGTTTTGCATTCTTTCACAAAAGACTTCTAAACGCTTTTCTAGCTCAAATTCTTCTTCAATTGGATGCTCTGGAAAAGGAGTATATGGATTTTGATGTGGGAAGGATTATAAATTGAGCAAATTTTAAACTTGTTGTAAGGACTCTTCCATAATCCTTTCCAAATCAGATTTTTCTTCGGTTGATGGAACAGGAAAAGGAGTATATGAACCAAAATCGAGGAATTAATTGTGAACAAGGCGGTTGAAAATTTGACTCGGGGGAGGTGAATTCCCATTGACTCTGTGAAGAGTTGAAATTATTTTGAAAATTATAGTCATATGATTGAGGATATGGTTCATATTGAGTCGGATAATCCTAACTCGGCATATATAGTTGGTTCATGTTGTACATAGCCAGGTTAGAGTTATCCGAGTCAATTGAGGTCTGGGTGAAATATGGATTCATATTATGATTGAAAGAATTATTGTTGTTAAAATCCATTTCACAATTTATAAAAAGAAAAACAAACAAACAAACAAAGAAAAAGAAAAAGGAAACAAGCCTATGCTAGGGTTGACTTACACCTAGACGATCCTAACTGGTTAGACTGTCCACGGGGGGTATATTGTCAGAAGCGGACCACAAGTTAATTGGCCAGGTAGGGGCAAGATCAATGGGAGGTATCCGTACCGGAGCAACGGGCCTAATTATGCCAAACCACTGTTCTTCGAGGTTTCGCCTCTCAATCCCCAACTTTAGACACCGATTTGACAAGAGTCAACTTCTAACAACTTTCCCTTAGGTCAATCTCTTAAATAAGTCTGAGATGTCCCTAGGGGCCAACATTAAGTTTTATTTAGGCTTGGGTTGTGTGAGTGGGGAGGTGATTTTTGGGCTAAGGGAGGGTAATGACTTCCCCACCTTATGTTGTCTTGGATTTTGCCCTTAAGTTTAATTTGTGCAAGTGTGCAAGATAGATAAGAATGAACACATAAAGAGAGTAAATCACCCACGTGTTTGTCCTATATTATATGCAATACCATATGTACACCTCCTATCAATATCACAACAACACAAGAATAAAATACAGTATATTAGAATAAAAATTGACACGTTTCTAGATGTAAATATCTAAACCATTTTAAAGCATCCAATTTCTGTATTTTAGTTCTTAAAATTATTTACAGTGTACAGGTAATATAAAAATTAGCAGCAGAGTATAAAAATATACAAGAATTTACCCGACCACACAAGAGCAAGTGTGGACTTCTGCAATGCTAAAACTCTAACCTGCACACCAAAAAATAAAGACGAAAAGTTAACAAAAATGTGAAATCAAACCGTTCCCATCCCCGGCAACGGCGCCAAAATTTGATCGGGAGAAAACCGTGCACAAAATATGTCGTTTTGAAATCAAGAGTTAAAGTGTGTGTGCTTTGGCTTCCTCGATACTTCCGTTATAGCATAGAGGCGAAAACGAGTCAAATCACAAGGACGGGAGGCGATAGAAGCTTACACGATATGTTCACGTGTATGTTAACGGTTCTTCAAAGTTTTAAAGAATCAAAAGAAAAGAAAACAAAGAATGAAAAGAGAAGTACGGTGAAACACATAGAAGTGAGAAATATAGAAAATAATATATTTGTGATTTTTGATATATTTCTAAAACAAAGTGAAAAAGAAAGAAAACCCATAACTACTAACTACTAATGACTCCACTAACATGCTAACCTCTTAGTGATAGTTGCCTCACATGTATCATTAGCCATCACTAGTCCTTGATTCAAGAGCTTTACAAAGCATGACCCATATGTAACTCATCACATCCCAACTCAACAAAACAAGTGCAAGGTACACTTAAATCATCAAAAATAAAAGTAAGCATGGAGTAAAGTAATATTAGCTTGTTAGAGAGTTAGGAAGTTAGAGTGTTAGATCATCATCATGAGCCATCAATGTCTCTTGTAGAGGCTATTAGATTCATGTGAATTATCAACTAAGAAGTTAGACTAGTTAGTGGTTCGTAGTTAGTTGTCATGAGAGAAAAGATTAGCTAAACATGTAAAAGGAGTTAGAAAACAAAGAGAGGTAAAGAAAGTATCTTTCATAGCTTGTCACCTTCTATTACACTCTTGCATTCCAAACATGTATCACTCTCTCTTCTAATACAAGAACTAAAATAAATGAAAAATACAAAGAGAAAGAAGAAGAAAAACTAACCTAAACTAACCTAAACTACAATATGGAAAAGAAAACTACACAACTCTCTGGATATCTCCCTCTTCAGAGCACAAAGGGGGTATTTATAGGCGAAAAGGGCACCAACGGGGCTGTGCGGAGCCGCGCATCGAATCACGGCGCACGGCTCCACAAGATTGCCGCGGAAACGCGGCATTTGCCCTGTTTCTGCGGCAATACTTGGGAGGTGCACGCAGCGCCGCCTGCTGCGCGCTTCCCAGATGTCCCCCTGTCGGATGTACTTGCTGGTTTTCGGATTTAGGCCCCTGGTTTTGACGAAACTACCCTCCAAAGTCAATGGCTATCTTTATAGGCCTTTAATCACCAATTAAATGGTGATTTAGGGTCTTCTTCTTTATTGCACACCATGGACCTAGAAACATGTAAGAGAGGTGTTATTAGCAGAATTTAATATTAAATAAATGTGAAGATATGGTATGAAATATGCATTTTTAGAGACAATCAAGTATATTCGGATACTTATGATTGTGCTAACTCTTTCGATGATCATGATAGTATGGATGCACATACTTTAAATGAAGAGCTTTCTATATTTTGTGAAAATTTGCTTTCGACGTACAAAGCTTTGAAGAAAAAGAGTTTTGAATTAAAAGAAGAAAATAAAAAATTATTTTCAAAGCTTGCTTTGGTTTTGAAGGAGAAAGTTGAGGTTTTAAGTGCAAGAGATTCTTTGAAAATCTAACTTGATCTTATTTTAAATGAAAATAAGATTTTGAAAATAAAAATAATTTTGATGTTGTTTTGAAGCAAAATAGTGTTTTATCTTCAAATTTTTATTTAGTTTTAAAAGAAAACGATTCTTTGAAAAGCTAAATTGTTTTAATTTCTAAAGAATTAGAATGCATTTCTTTAGAAAAAATTTCTTTGAAAAATATTTTTTATTCTCATATTTGTCATGCTTCCATTACTTCATCTTCTTGTGATAAACATGTTACTTGCTCTACTTCTTCTTCAAGAATTGATAATGATATTTGCATGTTGAAGCAAAATGTAGATTGTTTGGGCTTCACTTTGAGCCAATGTTCCATGAATCACAAGAGATTGAAATCTATGTTTCGAAAGAAACAAACTCCACATATGTATGCACATCATTCGCAGCATACACATGCTCATAATGCTCACGCACATGATTATTTGTATGCTATTGTGTACACTTGTACACATTATGGACGTACGGGTCACCTTGCAAAATTTTATTATGATAGAATACATGCTTCAAATTTTATAAATAAAAGTGTTTAGTTTAGGAAAGGTGCTAACCCCCGTGGACCCAAAAAAGCGTTGGTACCAAAATCCACTCCTATTGCATTTGATATAGGTGTGGGCTCTCACAAGACATGAGAGTGTTGGTGCCTTGATGGTAGATGCGTTTCGAGTTAATAGATCATATTTATGGACGCATCACTTTCAAGGGAGATTAGATGGGAGGACCACCATGGTTTGGAGATATAGAGAATAGTTCATATGATTTGGTAACTATCTCTAACTCCTTATTTATGTTTACTTGCTTTCATTAATAATTTTTAGCATGTTGTGTTTTAATGCTCATTATGTTTAAATGTTATGTACATTAGACTTGTTATATATATAAATAGTATTTGAGATACACCCATGTTCATATGGATTCATATTTGTTTGTGTTCTCAATTATTATATATTTATTGTGTATATCTTAGTGTTAATAATACTTGCATTTACACTAATCATTTATATCATGTTTTTGATGTTTTGCGCATCTTGTTTTGATTACAGGTTTGGATGTAGTTTTCGTTAAAATTTATGTTTATACTTGTACAAGTGGGAGCTATACTTGATTATTATACTTGTGCCTTATTGCTCATGTGTACTCATTACATGTATTAGTATAACCTAGTTTTGATGATTCTTGCATTTACACTTGTATTCCCTATTTTGTACATATTTTTATGTTTAGCTTCATGTATATATAAATTTTGACCAAAACTATATGATATACAAGTTCTATCCTTAAGTCTCTTATATTAAATGTCATATACTCTTTTGTGGACTCATTTTATATTTAATATAAATATGTATGCTTTAGTTTTGACAATATATACATATATCTTGAAGTTTGTTTAGTTTTTGATAAAAATAGAATTTCTCGTGTTTCATGATTTTCATGTTTATGAGTAAGAAATTTTGATTGAGCTTCATTGTCTTATCTCCATGATTTTCTTGATTACATGATTCTTACACTCTATGTTTGGTGTTTGCTCATGATTTTTTTGTTTCACGAGCATATTGTTGGCCCAAAGGCTTATTACTCTAGTTTTGATGATGATTAACTCATGTAGTAATAATATTAATGATCTTGTGTTTATATAGTTTCAGATATTTGATCAAGATCTTAGTAGGCGTTTAGCTTCAACAAAAGATTTTAAGAGAGTTTTAAAGCCAGTTTTTCCTACCTTTCTTAGTATTTTTCTCCACTTATTTTTGGCTAAAATTTTCATATCAAAAGGAGATTTTTCAAGAGTGTTTCAAAAAGAGATTTCTTGAATTTTTTACCACAACTCTATCTTGTTTTTCTCACACCTACTTGAACTTTTCATTGCTAAATCCATCCTATAGGATCTTTGTTGTGAGAGTTGTTTTTGTGATTAAGAGAAGTAATCACAAGATTTCATTCTTGTATTGTGAGGAGCTGTAGAAGTTGTGGCCTCGGTGAAGAGAGTTTTGTGGTGATCAAGTGAAGTGATCACCAAGTGCTCCGACGTGTGGTTGGAGGAGTTGTAAGAGGTGCGGTCTCGGTAAGCTAGTGTGCTTGCGTGCGTTGTTCTTACGGGAACAAAAGAGGGACTAGTGAGTCTAAGGGTTCTAGTGTGAACTCGTTGTAGGTGTTACTGTAAATCACCTAGAGGGAGGGTGAATATGTGATGAGCTTGAAAAACACCTAGAGGGGGGTGAATAGGTGTAAATGCTAATCTAACAATCTTTTTAAATAATTATGAATGAATGATGCAACGATCACTCAAAACAAGACTAAGAGCTGAATACCCGGTGAAGAGTTCTGAACTCCTTCCTCGTGATTCCTCTAAATAAGAGTTGGAGGTGCGTATTGCAATCTTGTTGTATGAGTTATGATCGACAATATAACAAGAAATGAATAATATGCAATGATGATGTGCACACAAGATATATCACAAGTAATGAAAGCAAAAACACAAACTAGAAACAATGAGTAAAGGATAGCAATTGAAAGTAAAGCGAAATAGAGAGCAAGAGCAAAAGACAATCGCAAATATAAGTATTTATTTCGAGGTTCAAGCCACCGCTCTACTCCCCGCCTTCACCTCCGTGAAGGGTTTTCACTATCCACCGAGGACACTTACAAGGTCTACCAAAGACCGGAGTACCAAGCTCCACCACTTACAAGAACCTCTACCGAAGAGGTGTCTCCACAAGATGAACAAAGAGTAACAAGTAGCCAAGTGATCTCTAAAAGATCACAAACTCTTTACAAACACTTCTCTCTTTACAACTTCCTTATAGATTGAGTAGGGAATTTTGGCTCTAAGAAGTGTAGTGAGAAAAACTCAGTTGTAAAATGATCTTTGCTAGAAAACACAACAGAAAATAAGCTCAAGAATGAATGGGAAAAATGGAGAGCTCAAAAACTTTTTTCTCCTTTTAAAGCTTTGAAAACTTAAGGATTTTTCTTGGTTTTTTTTTTTTTTGCAAGAGACTATTCTCCTCTATTTATAGGGAGAGGAAAGGGTTAAAATCAATTTATTTTAAGCTTATTTGATCTGAAAAAGATCTCCAAAAACTCAAAAAAAGTCTGCCAAAAACAGATTATAAAAACAGATTTCAGATTGCACCAAAGAGGAAAGAGCCGTTGGGGCTTTGCAGGCCTGGCGGTTGACCCGTCCGGTCGGCCGTCCGCCCTGCTGGCAGGGAGCCGTTTGGCTCGGGTCGACCGCCCGGTCGACCGTCCTCTTGAAGGAAACAAAGATATTAACTGTCGGTCGGCCGGTCGGGTCGACCGAAATTAACAGAGAGTTGGGGTTTACAGGTCGGGCGACCGGTCGGTCGACCGACAGACGTGCACAAGCGTGCACGTCCTGGACACATGATCCGGTCGACCGGTCCGGTCGGCCGGTTTAGCCTGAAACAGAAAAACTGGGAAGAAATTTGAACTTTGAAAAATTTTGAATATAATTTTGTAGGTATATGAAGTTAAGTATCATGTTGTAAAAGATAGTTAAACATGATGTAAACAAGATATAGAATTTGTAAGGATTTTGGAATCATGTATAAGAATCAAGGCATGAACTTAAAAACAAATACCAAAACTAAAAAACTGTATTTTGAAAATGTGTGTGTGTATCCTAGAGCCAATATTCTACAACCCCAAACTTTAACAAACTATTTCTTACATTTCTTACATTGGTTCTAAAGGACTACAAGATCTTCAAGTGGGCTTCTTCATATGATCTTGCAAGCTTGATACTTGAGCCCGAAATGAGGTGACTTGAGTCAAAACACCTTCCTTTAGGGAAGAAAGCTCCTAGAATCATTAGAACCCTGAAACACACTTAAACAACAAACATGATTAGTACAAATAACTACATATGTTTTGTAATAATCAAAACACACTAAACCGGGTGATTGTAACCTTGGGCCAACAATCTCCCCCTTTTTGATGATGACAAAACATACAAGTTATTTTAAACAAAATGAAGAAGAGCTTGGAAGCTCCCCCTCAAATTATGCTATGTATAAAAGAGATGACTATGAGTAGCTATATACATAAAACATGAAAACTATGAAAACTCTTTCTTTTTCTCCATAAAACGCAAATAATATCAAAACAAACTTAAACTTATTCTCCCCCTTTTTGTCATACATCAAAAAAAGGGTTAAACAAAATAAAAATGTTTTTCTTCAAGAATCCATAATACAAACATTCAACTCACCACAAATAAAAGAAAATCTAGCATAGTCTAGAGGTTTTGTAAAAATATCGGCAAGTTGAAAATCGGTAGAAACATAGTCAATATCAATATCACCTTTCTCATAATGATCTCCAAGAAAGTGATACCTAATGTCAATGTGCTTAGTTTTACTATGTTGATTTGCATTCTTTGTCATATGAATAGTAATAGTATTATCACAAAATATTTTAATATGAGAGAAATGCAAATCATAGTCAAGGAGAGTATGTTTCATCCAAAGAACTTGTGCACAACAAGCTCCGGCTGTAACATACTCCGCCTCGGCGGTTGATAGGGCTACCGAATTTTGCTTTTTGGAAGACCAAGATACAAGACAATTACCAAGGAATTGATATGTTCCACTTGTACTCTTCCTATCTACCCTACAACCCGCATAGTCGGCACCCAAAAAACTCGTCATTGAAAATTGACCGGTTTTTGGATACCACAAACCCATCTCAATGGTGCCCTTAAGATATCTAATTATACGTTTAACCGCAATTATATGAGATTCTTTAGGACACGATTGAAAACGAGCACAAAGACAAACCGAAAACATAATATCCGGCCTACTAGCCGTTAAATATAGCAAACTACCTATCATGCTATGATAAAGTTTAATGTCTACACTTTTACCTTGTTCATCCTTATCAAGCTTTGTTGTTGTTACCATGGGAGTTTTGCTCACTTTAGATCCTTCAAGTCCGAACCTTTTGATTAGTTCCTTTGTGTACTTGGCTTGATTGATGAAGAACTCATCCTTCCTTTGCTTGATTTGGAGTCCAAGGAAATAGTTGAGTTCCCCCATCATAGACATTTCAAATTCTTCCTTCATGCATGATTCAAAAGCTTGGCAAAGAGATTCATTAGTAGAACCAAAAATAATATCATCTACATAAATTTGCACAATAAGAATATCATTTTCTACATGTTTTGTAAACAAAGTTGTGTCAATTTTTCCTTTCTTAAAACCATTAGAAATTAAAAATGAAGAAAGTCTTTCATACCAAGCTCTAGGGGCTTGTTTTAAACCATAAAGAGCTTTATCTAATTTAAAAACAAAATCCGGATGTGTAGGATCAACAAACCCGGGGGTTATTCAACATACACCTCCTCTTCAATAAAACCATTTAGAAAAGCACTTTTAACATCCATTTGAAACAATTTAAAATCTTTATATGATGCAAATGCAAGTGTCATCCGTATGGCTTCAAGCCGTGCTACGGGTGCAAAGGTTTCTTCAAAATCGATTCCTTCGATTTGAGTGTAACCTTGGGCAACTAACCTAGCTTTATTTCTAACTACGTTACCCGATTCATCCAACTTGTTCTTAAAGATCCACTTAGTACCAATTGTTGGTCTATCGTGGGGCCTAGGAACAAGGTGCCAAACTTGGTTGCGCTCAAATTGATTGAGCTCCTCTTTCATGGCAAGCAACCAATATGAATCGGCCTCGGCTTCGAGGACGTTCTTGGGTTCAACATGAGAAATAAATGCATAGTTCCCACAAAAATCATGAAGTTTAGAGCGAGTGGTTACCCCTTTAGATACTTCACCTATAACGAGGTCCTTGGGATGATGTGGGTTGTATCTCCAATCCTTTGGAAGTTGTTGAGTAGGCTCTACTTCATTTGTTGAAATTTCATTTCCTTGAGCCTCTTCTACTTTAGCTTCACTTCCTTCATCATCCTTTGGCATGCCTCCAATAGTAGGTGAGTCCTCCAAGGTAACTTTCTCCAAGCCTTCATCCAAAGAATCTATTTCTACAACATTCTTAACAAACGAATTAGATTCTTCAAACTTAACATGAATAGATTCCTCAATAGTCAAAGATGATCTATTGAAGATTCTATAAGCCTTACTAGTATTAGAATAACCAACAAAAATAGCCTCATAAGATCTAGCATCAAATTTACCTAAATTATCTTTTGTATTTAAAACAAAGCACTTGCATCCAAAAACTTTAAAATAAGAGACATTTGGTTTTCTAGAAAAATAAATCTCAAAGGATGTTTTTGAAGTATTTTTGCATAAGAAAACACGATTTGATATATAGCATGATGTATTAACGGCCTCGGCCCACAAATAATGTGGTAGACCATATTCACTAAGCATTGTCCTAGCCATCTCTTGTAATGTTCGATTTTTCCGTTCAACTACTCCATTTTGTTGTGGAGTTGTAGGACAAGATAGTTCATGCTTTATTCCATGTTCTTCATAAAAAGTGATAAAGGGTAGGTTAATGAATTCACCACCTTTATCACTTCTTATTCTTACAATAGAAGACTCTTTTTCCTTTTCAACTCTTTTCTTAAAGGCTTGAAAATGTGAAAAGGCTTGATTTTTATGTTCAAGAAAGAAAACCCAAGTAAAACGTGAAAAGTCATCAACCAAAATAAATGCAAAACGATTCCCACTTAGACTTTGGTTTGAGTAGGGCCAAATAAATCCATATGGATCAACTCCAAAGGACGTTATGTCATGATATCCTTAATTGATTTGAAAGAAGACTTGGTTTGTTTCCCAAATTGACATGCGTCACAAACCCGGTCCTTTTCAAAATTCAAGCAAGGAATACCTTTCACCATTTCCTTTGTGTTTAACCTAGATATATGATCAAAAGAAATGTGGCCTAATCTTCTATGCCATAACCAAGAGTCATCATCGAGGGCTTTTAAACAAGTAATATTACAAGACATATTAGACATATCAATCATATAAACATTGTTTTCACGAAAACCGGAAAATACACAAGTATTAGATATTCTATCAATTACTTTACAAACTACATTATCAAAAATAACATCAAATCCT
Source organism: Agave tequilana (assembly GCA_038442645.1). Taxonomy (NCBI): domain Eukaryota; kingdom Viridiplantae; phylum Streptophyta; class Magnoliopsida; order Asparagales; family Asparagaceae; genus Agave; species Agave tequilana. The sequence continues at coordinate 87,278 of JAVJIF010032668.1, forward strand.
TTATCACAAAGTTGACTAACACTCAAGAGGTTATGCTTGAGGCCATCAACTAAAACAACATTCTCAATTAAAGGGGATGTACCAAGTTTAACATTACCAATACCGATGATTTTACCCTTGGCATCATCTCCGAAGGTGACGGTGCCACCTTCATGGTATCTTGATAGGGTTGCAAAGTTGTTGATATCCCAAGTCATGTGCCTTGAGCAACCACTATCAAGATACCACAACCCTCTACGTCGTTGGGCCTTGGAAGGTACCTACATCATTTAACAAATTCATTGACTTTGGTACCCAAATTTTCTTGGGTCCTTGAAAGTTAGTGTTTCGAACCCAAACATTATGACGAGATGCATTTAGTCTATCATAGCAAAACTTAACTAAGTGACCTTTACGGCCACAATATGAACATGAAAACACTTTACCATACATGAATGCATGATGTGTGTGTGAAGTGTGAGCATGTTTGTGGGGTTTGGCATGATGTAGAGGTTGTGTGGTATGAACATGAGCATGAACTCATGATTGTTTCTTAGGGGCTTGTTTCTTAGGAAACATAGCCTCAAGTCTATTTTTATCAAATTCACACTTTTTCAAAACTACTCCTAAAGAATCAATTTCTCTTTAAGCATGGTGATCTCATTATCATTAACTTGTGGAAACTTACCTTTACAAGAAATTTTATAGTTGTCAAAATCTTTTTGGGTGGAAACAAGAGTGGAAAGTAATTCATCTTTTTCTTTTGAAAGAGTAAAAACTTGATGATTAAGGGACTTATTTTCCTTTTTCATTTTTAAATACTTTTTCTTAAGAAAATCATAGTTATGTGAAAGTTCTACAAATGCTTCTCCTATTTCATCCATGGAAAGTTCATTATCAAAAGAAGTGGAAGGGGTTACCTTGCTTGTGCTTTCATTAGCCATGAAGCACATGTTGGTGGTGTCAATTTCCTCCTCGGATTCGCTCTCGGAATCCCATGTAGCCTTCATTGCTTTCTTCTTGAAGGGCTTCTTGGAAGTGGAAGGCTTTACTTTATCCGGGCACTCCGCAACAATGTGACCCGGTCTTTGGCAATTGAAGCAAATAATTTTTCTTTCTTCTTTGCCTCCTTGCCATCTCCTTCTTTCTTAGAATTTAGCCTTTGTTGTACATCCTCCGGACGTTCTTCACAAGAAGTGAGAGCTCTTCGTCATCTTCTTCTTCATCGTCGTCGTCGGAGTGTGTGGATTGACATTTGAAGGCTATTGTCTTCTTCTTGGAAGGAGCCATGTCCTCCCTAGCTTTTCTCTCCATCTCATGGGTTTTGAGGTTCCCAATGAGACCAATTAGCTCCATCTCCTCCTTATCATTGAGTTCCTTCAAGGTAGTTGCTTTCACTTCCATGAAGGAGGAAGAGCCCGGATTATCTTCTTACTCCTTGGTCGTTGTCAATACCATCACCTAGAGAAGAAAGTCCATTAGTGATCTTTGTAAATTTTGTAACCATATCATCTATGGTTTCATTCTCTTGCATGCAAAAGTTCTCATATTGTGACCGAAGAAGGTCTATCTTAGCCCTCTTCACTTGTGAAGTCCCCTCATGTGTCACTAGCAAGTGTGTCCAAATCTCAAATGCGGGTTTGCAATGGATGACTCTAGCAATGTCATCATCATTGAGGGCTTGAAGTAGTGCATAATGAGCCCTAGCATTGGCATCAAATTCCTTAGTCTCAATTTCGGACCAAGTGGATTCATCACCGGGGGGTGCACTAAAGGGTTTGGTCACGGCCTTTGCAACTCGACTTCCTAGAGATTGCAAGAAAACGGTCATCTTAACCTTCTATATGGGAAAGTTAAGTCCATCAAACTTTGGGGGGTCTTAATTCCATCGGCCATGTTTACTAAGTGATAGTGTATGAAAGATGAATGAAATGATTAGCAAATAGAGGATCTCTCTAAGGTTGTTAAGCCAAGAGCCTAGTGACCAAGCTCTGATACCAATTGAAAAACACCTAGAGGGGGGTGAATAGGTGTAAATGCTAATCTAACAATCTTTTTAAACAATTATGAATGAATGATGCAACGATCACTCAAAACAAGACTAAGAGCCGAATACCCGGTGAAGGGTTCTGAACTCCTTCCTCGTGATTCCTCTAAATAAGAGTTGGAGGTGCGTATTGCAATCTTGTTGTATGAGTTATGATCGACAATATAACAAGAAATGAATAATATGCAATGATGATGTGCACACAAGATATATCACAAGTAATGAAAGCAAAAACACAAACTAGAAACAATGAGTAAAGGATAGCAATTGAAAGTAAAGCGAAATAGAGAGCAAGAGCAAAAGACAATCGCAAACACAAGTATTTGTTTCGAGGTTCGAGCCACCGCTCTACTCCCCGCCTTCACCTCCGTGAAGGGTTTTCACTATCCACCGAGGACGCTTATAAGGTCTACCAAAGACCGGAGTGATTGGCTGCTAATGTTGCATATTTAATGTCACATTTCCATACTTATTTTAGAATAAAAGCCTGCATTGTCCTAATTATTTGTTTAATTTATTTGCAGGCCCAATCCTTAAGGAGATGAAGAGAAATGAGCCCAAAAGCCCACCAGAATTCTGAATTAAATCAGAGTTAATTCATACACATAAAATCAGGGCAAAATCAAGAGGTTGAAACCGGTTGAGAAGAATCCTCTCAGAATCGATCGGTTAAAGCCAAGAATCCAAGGCCATTTCGTCAGAATCTGGAGCTCAAACGACAAAACCAACAAAGGATAAAGCCAGAAGAAACCCCCGGAGAGACCCACCAACAGGGTGTGGCCATCTGGCCACACCCTGGCCGCGAAAACGCGGCTTCGGCCGCGTTTCCGCGGCAATCCTGGGGAGTTAGGGGGAGCGTGAACTCCCCTGAGCTCCCCGGGATCGTGGTTGTTAGGTATTTGCCTATAAAAGGCCTGTACTTTCGCTGAAAAAGGACGTCAATGCAGATTAGGATTTAGCCTAATTTTAATTCTTTGTAGTTTAGGTTGTCTTTTCTTATTATGTAATTTGTATGTAACTTAGGGTAGAAGAAGATTCATGTAAGTAAGAGAGAGAGGCTGAAGTTGAGAGTGACACCGACGATGTACCCTTCTCCTTTCTTCCATTGTCTCTGCAATTAATAAAGGTAAAAGTTCTTTTTATGTTTGTATTTTCTTTTGTTTTGTCTTCCTCTTCTACTTTACCTTGGTTGTTGTTGTTGAGTGTACAAGTGAATTCCAAAGCAAGTATAACTAAGCTACGTGAGAGCCAGCGATAGTTCATGAAGACGTTCTCCTCTTCCAAGATCCGCATCACTTCGTTCTTGCTAGGCTTGACGATATAATGTGCAAGGGGACTGAGCTCGAGCTTATGATCTATGCGTTGAACGCCTCCGAAGCAAAGGTAGAACATGCAACGGTTTCCAGGTAAGTCATCACTCAACCTAGATAAGTATTTCTACACTTTTCTTTCTTTCTTTTCTTTTACTTCTTTAGTATAGATCACCAACCATCTCCTCCAACTCTTTCTTCTCCACTTCATTGTACATAGTCGCTTTTATTGTTTTCTGATTTTTCACCTTCTTCATCTTTCATTCTCTTCTAACGTAACATAATTCTTTCACTTTTTCTTAACTTAAAAACAGAGAAGAACCTTCGCTTTTATTCTTAACGATTTCAATAAAGAACCGTAAAGCTTCCATCGCAAACCCTCCTTGTGGATCACGACCCGCATAGCCACTTGCTATAGCGGAAGAATTGAGCACTTGCACATATTCTTTCTTAAGTTCTATAATCTCGTATTTTTTGTGCAGGTTGTGCCTTAATCAAATTTTGGCGCCGTTGCCGGGGAGGCTAAAACGGTTTTTATTGAAATCTGAATTTTTATTGCAAATTTTTAGAACTAAACGAATTTTCTTCTCTGTTGCAGGTTACAGGGCAAGCAAAGCAAAAAATTATTATTGCAGTGACATACAAGTGGCCTTGGGCCTCTGCTCCAAAAAGCAGAGACCAAGGGCCCTCTGAATTGCCGCGTTTCCACGGCAAAAGCCGCGGATCCGCGGCAAGGACGAGTTGACTACTAACAGCTTTTTGCAGGGCTGCTTAGTTTACAAATTCTAGTTTGCTGCAACTTTAATTTTTCTTATATGCCATAACATAAGCCTGCTAATAATCAACAGTAAAATATTTGTTGAAAAGATAAAAAATTGATTAGACATTTGCATTTTAGGCACGTGTCTTTTTAATTCCTTTATTTTTTTTTACTGTTGAAGAGTGCTGGAGCAAGGTACGTATGCATTGCATTTAGCATAAGACTCACTTCTTGGTTGATTTATATCGCTTTGAGTGAATCTTACATATCTTGTACACTTGCATAAATTGATCTTAAGGGCACTAACCCATTAATAAGATAAGGTGGGGATTTAATCACCCTTCCTTAGCCCAAAAATCACATTTCAAGCACTCACTAACCCAAGCCTAACTAAAATTGAGTAGACGTTGGCCCTAGGGACATCTCGGACTCAATTAGGAGATTATCCTAAGGGGGAAAAATGTTAGAATCTAACTCCTGCAAAATCAGTGTCTAGGAAAGGGATTGAGGGCCGAAAGCCGAAGGTTGGTGGTTATTTAATTAAGGAACGTCTTTGACGGAAAACCTCCCACCAACCTTACCCTGACCTGGCTGATTAGCTTGTGGTTAAAGTCTACATTAGACCTCCCGTGGACAGTCTAACCAGTTAGGAGTCGTCTAGGTCCTAAGTCTATCCTAACTTAGGCTAGAATTTTTTTCTTTTTGTTTGTTTATTTGTTTGTTTTTCTTTGTTTGTATTCTATTGTGTGATATGGACTACAATAATAATTTTTCAACTACAATAATAATCCATATTACACACCGACTTCATTTTCGGATATTACCAACCCGGCATATCATAACTTTGAACAACCTAGTGTGCCGGATTGGTCTTATCCAAATCAATATGACCCATACCCCCCATCTAATAACTATAATTTCCATAATGATTTCAACTCTTCACCGAGTCAGTGGGGATTCACCTCCCCGAGCATAATTTCCAACCACCTTGCCCTCCTTCTCCACCCAGTCCACATTATGTTCAAGATTCATACTCAGTTCCACCCGTCCAAAATAGGAAACCATCAATTATGGAAATGAGTATGCGTGAGTCCAAATACAAATCCCAAAATCTGATGGACTCACAATTTCACTACCACTTCCAAGACAATTCTTCATCTTTTCATCAAAACAATGAACCTATCAACTATGAAAAGATGCTTGAAGCCATGACTCAGGCTCAAAACACTCGTAATCGTGACATAGATATGATGGTCGAATCTCTACGTTCTCACCGTTGGACCAGTTCTGATGTCACTAACCATTCTGTTAGAGCCGAAGAGTCATGTAGTTTTGGAAATCAAGATTCCATTTCAGCACAACCATTTGAACTTACCCAAACTCCAAATGATATTGATAGTTTGGCTAGTTTACCTTTTCCTGAAATAGAACTTGAAAATGATTATGATCCTGAACCCCAACTTAGTGATTCAATTCTATTTCCTGATTCGATTATGACTCCGGTATCTTCACCTGACTTCAATCCTTTCCCGGAGTCAACATTGGATCCTGTACCAATTCATAAAGAAATTGAATCACCCATCTTTGAGGATCATGTTGAACTTGACCAACTTTACAATTTTAAAAATCCCATGGATAAATTGGCAAGTTCTCCATTTTTTGATATTGAACTCAATGAGATATGTGACCTAGATTCTCACATATATGATCCAGTTCAACTTTCTGAATCAATATTGACTCCTGTTTATTACCAAACTTGAATAATATTCTAGAGTCAGTTTTGATTCCCCCACCTATCATTCCTGAACTGGAATCACCCATATTAAGTCACATTCCATTGTTGGAAAATACATGTGGACTTGAGTTTCAACTTCTTGACTTGGATCCAATTCCTGAACCAATTTCGACTCTTGAACCTTTACTTGATTTAAGTCACCTTCCTGAGTCGGTAATAGTTCCTATCCTTCATGAGTCCAAGTCAATCATTCTATCATTTCATACTCCCTTCTGGGACGAGGTGGTTGATAAATTTGACTCCGAAATCAATTATGAAATATGGAAATTAGATGGGGTAAAATATTTAATAAAGATCCTTCATGGATTTATCTTTTTAATGGGTTATATTAAAGATATTGCTGGTGGGTTCCTCCGAGACCCAAGAAAAGTTGATTGGGCCGCGTTTCGTGGACCAATCAGACCACCACCGGAACCACCACCTTAAGGTAACCATTTTCCTTCCCTTTCTTCTTTTTCATGCATCTATGCATTAATTCATACATTGAGGACAATGCATGAGATAGGTGTGGGGGAGGGTCTAACATAACTTTTCTTTTTCTTTAAAATAAAAAAAATTAACATTTTTTTTACTTTTAAAAAAAAACTTTTTGAAAAATAGAAACAATATTTTGACTTATTTTTGTAAGAAATTAAGTTAATTTTAAGGAATAGGAAAATCCAAATTAGGATTTCTTATACTTGGTCAAAATAAGATTATTTGTTTGATTTATAGGGTTAGGAAGATAATTTGTCAAAGTAATTTAGTCTTGATCTTTACCTTGATGAAATATGCACACTTCATACACTTACACACTTAGGGTTCAAAAACAAATATTCTTATGCCTTATAAAATATATATATATATATATAAACAAATCTAATTATTGATTAGCTAGGTGCTTTGGCCTAAGAAAGCCTTAGTATTTATGCAAAAGATAATTAGATGAGTTTGAAAAAAAAAGTCTAATTATTGACTAGCTAGGTGCTTTGGCCTAAGCAAGCCTTGGTATTTATGCGAAAGATGATTAGATAAGTTTGAAAAGAAAAATCCTCTGATTAAGCTGGGTATTTGTGCCTAATAAAGCATAAGTATTCACGCCTAAAAGAGGTTCATATAATAAAATCCTTAGTTTTGTGGCCTTGTTTGCTCGAGTCCTTAAGTACTAGGGGTGTCTTCTCACCTGGTGCCCTAAGACCGTCTGGTTTGGGAGTCATCGATTAAAGGCTCGTTACATGGGCAGATTAGAAAGCCTAATAAAACTAAGGAATAATACCACAAAAAAAAAACAGTATATATATAAAAATAAATAAGGCATAAGAGTTAGAGTTAATGAACCCTTAGTCAAAATTTTCACATTCACAAGGTGCATATGTCTTAGGGTAAAGCAATAGACTAGATGAGAAGCACAATTTGACTCCTTACTTTGATTGATAACAAATTTTGAATAGAGACTAAGTTTAGGAATGAAAAATTCAGTTTTCCTATAACTTATAGATTGCTTAGATCTTACAATCATATTTCAAATATTTTTCTCTTTCAAAATGCTTTTCGAAAATACTAACTCTTAATTTCCCTTTCTTTATGGATTTTGTGGGTGCAATCCGCTGAAAATCCTCACGAGACAAAACTCGTCCTCTAGGGGGAACCTAGAGGTTTAACGGCTTGTTGCACATGCTCAGTGCAATCGCGCGACCTGCGAAAGTGGTCTAATAATCCTTAGTATAATTTAGTTATTTTGCTCGAGGACGAGCAAAAGATAGGTATGGGGGTGTGATTGACTGCTAATGTTGCATATTTAATGTCACATGTCCATACTTATTTTAGAATAAAAGCCTGCATTGTCCTAATTATTTGTTTAATTTATTTGTAGGCCCAATCCTTAAGGAGATGAAGAGAAATGAGCCCAAAAGCCCACCAGAATTCTGAATTAAATCAGAGTTAATTCATACACATAAAATCAGGGCAAAATCAAGAGGTTGAAACCGGTTGAGAAGAATCCTCTCAGAATCGATCGGTTAAAGCCAAGAATCCAAGGCCATTTCGTCAGAATCTGGAGCTCAAACGACAAAACCAACAAAGGATAAAGCCAGAAGAAACCCCCGGAGAGACCCACCAACAGGGTGTGGCCATCTGGCCACACCCTGGCCGCGGAAACGCGGTTTGGGCCGCATTTCCGCGGCAATCCTGTGGAGTTAGGGGGAGCGTGAACTCCCCCGAGCTCCCCGGGATCCTGGTTGTTGGGTATTTGCCTATAAAAGGCCTGTACTTTCGCTAAAAAGGACGTCAATGCAGATTAGAATTTAGCCTAGTTTTAATTCTTTGTAGTTTAGGTTGTCTTTTCTTGTTATGTAATTTGTATGTAACTTAGGTAGAAGAAGATTCATGTAAGTAAGAGAGAGAGGCTGAAGTTGAGAGTGACACCGACGATGTACCCTCCTCCTTTCTTCCATTGTCTCTGCAATTAATAAAGGTAAAAGTTCTTTTTATGTTTGTATTTTCTTTTGTTTTGTCTTCCTCTTCTACTTTACCTTGGTTGTTGTTGTTGAGTGTACAAGTGAATTCCAAAGCAAGTATAACTAAGCTACGTGAGAGCCAGCGATAGTTCATGAAGACGTTCTCCTCTTCCAAGATCCGCATCACTTCGTTCTTGCTAGGCTTGACGATATAATGTGCAAGGGGACTGAGCTCGAGCTTATGATCTATGCGTTGAACGCCTCCGAAGCAAAGGTAGAACATGCAACGGTTTCCAGGTAAGTCATCACTCAACCTAGGTAAGTATTTCTACACTTTTCTTTCTTTCTTTTCTTTTACTTCTATAGTATAGATCACCAACCATCTCCTCCAACTATTTCTTCTCCACTTCATTGTACATAGTCGCTTTTATTGTTTTCTGATTTTCCACCTTCTTCATCTTTCATTCTCTTCTAACGTAACATAATTCTTTCATATTTTCTTAACTTAAAAACAGAGAAGAACCTTCGCTTTATTCTTAACGATTTCAATAAAGAACCGTAAAGCTTCCATCGCAAACCCTCCTTGTGGATCACGACCCGCATAGCCATTTGCTATAGCGGAAGAATTGAGCACTTGCACATATTCTTTCTTAAGTTCTATAATCTCGTATTTTTGTGCAGGTTGTGCCTCAATCACGGAGTACCGAGCTCCACCACTTACAAGAACCTCTACCGAAGAGGTGTCTCCACAAGATGAACAAAGAGTAACAAGTAGCCAAGTGATCTCTAAAAGATCACAAACTCTTTACAAACACTTCTCTCTTTAAAACTTCCTTATAGATTGAGTAGGGAATTTTGGCTCTAAGAAGTGTAGTGAGAAAAACTCAGTTGTAAAATGATCTTTGCTAGAAAACACAACTGAAAATAAGCTCAAGAATGAATGGGGAAAATGGAGAGCTCAAAAACTTTTCTTCTCTTTTTAAAGCTTTGAAAACTTAAGGATTTTTCTTGGTTTTTATTTTGCAAGAGACTATTCTCCTCTATTTATAGGGAGAGGAAAGGGTTAAAATCAATTTATTTTAAGCTTATTTGATCTGAAAAAGATCTCCAAAAACTCAGAAAAAGTCTGCCAAAAACAGATTATAAAAACAGATTTCAGATTGCACCAAAGAGGAAAGAGCCGTTGGGGCTTTGCAGGCCTGGCGGTCGACCCGTCCGGTCGGCCGTCCGCCCTGCTGGCAGGGAGCCGTTTGGCTCGGGTCGAACGCCCGGTCGACCGTCCTCTTGAAGGAAACAAAGATATTAACTGTCGGTCGGCCGGTCGGGTCGACCGAAATTAACAGAGAGTTGGGGTTTACAAGTCGGGCGACCGGTCGGCCGACCGACAGACGTGCACTAGCGTGCACGTCCTGGGCACATGATCCGGTCGACCGGTCCGGTCGGATGGTTTAGCCTGAAACAGAAAAACTGGGAAGAAATTTGAACTTTGAAAAATTTTGAATATAATTTTGTAGGTATATGAAGTTAAGTATCATGTTGTAAAAGATAGTTATACATGATGTAAACAAGATATAGAATTTGTAAGGATTTTGGAATCATGTATAAGAATCAAGGCATGAATTTAAAAAACTAAAAAACTGTATTTTGAAAATGTGTGTGTATCCTAGAGCCAATTTCTACAACCCCAAACTTTAACAAACTATTTCTTACATTTCTTACATTGGTTCTAAAGGACTACAAGATCTTCAAGTGGGCTTCTTCATATGATCTTGCAAGCTTGATACTTGAGCCCGAAATGAGGTGACTTGAGTCAAAACACCTTCCTTTAGGGAAGAAAGCTCCTAAAATCATTAGAACCCTGAAACACACTTAAACAACAAACATGATTAATACAAATAACTACATATGTTTTGTAATCATCAAAACACACTAAACGGGTGATTGTAACCTTGGGCCAACAGAGCTAATCTAAATGTCAATAATGTGGAATTAAAACTTATTAAACTAAACACCACGTATAACACAAGAGTGTAGCCGGATTCCCCGTGAAGGGCTCTGGACTAACTCCTCAAGATTTCTCTAAATAAGAGTTGAGGTGCCGCGTTGGCTCTCTTGGTTGAATACAAGTGTTAGCAAACAATCCCCAATATATAACAATGTGAGCACAAATGTATATCTAGCATATAAAGATGAAAGAAATATAAGCATGCAAGATATAAACAAGTAAGAGATAGAGAGAGCAATCGCAAACACGGGAGATTTGTTTTAAGGTTCGAGCACACTTGCTCTACGTCCCCTGTTGGCCCAAAGGCTTATCACCCTAATTTTGATGATGATCAACTCATGAAGTTATGTTTACTAATGATCTTGTGTTTAATTAGTGACAGATTCATTATCAAGATCTTAGTAGGTGCATAGCTCAACAAAGGATAAAATGTCAAGATTTGGAGCTAGCACGGTGTGATCCAAGGAGCTTTTGGATCAAGCTTGGACCAAGTCAAGAAGATGAGAAGCCTTCAACTGAAGACTTCAAGAAGATGAAGACTTGTGTCTAGGTATAAGATTTTGTTTTAGTTTTAGAGTAAAAATGTAAAGGATAGAATAGTTGGTGGATTGCTCAAGTATTTATCACACACACACTCTTGATAGTTTTGTTTTTACAAAAGATTTTCTTTTAGAAAAATACATGTTTGATTTTTGGTATTCATGTTTACATCTTTCAACCAAAACCAAGTTTAAGCTTAATGTCAAAAACATAGATATTTCATCTTCATTGTGTAGTGGATCATATCCATACATACTATGCTTTAAAAGTATATCTTGTTTTTGTATTTGATGAAGATTTGGAAAAACATGTTTTGGAAAAATATTGTTTTGGAAAAACAGTTTTTATCATGAGCCAAATATTTTCAAGTTACAAAAATAGTCCAATATTTTATAACATGCCTTGATTTTGTGCAAGCATGTTTGTATATCAAAGTATATTGGTAAAACTATTTTTGTAGAATTTCTATGTATTTATGGGATTTTATGTGAACCAATAGACTTATAGGTTTAATTCCCAGAAAATCTGTTTTCAGGCTTCAACTAGTCGACTTGCTACCTTTATAGTCGACTAACCCTGAAGTCGGTAGACCGGCTCGGTCGACCGACGTGCACAGACGTGCACGCCTTTGTGCACTGGAGGACGGCCGACCGTACGGGTCGACCGCTCCAGAGAGCTCTGCTCTCTGGAAATTTTGGCCGACCGTACGGGTCGACCGATAGAGAGTTCTACTCTCTGCTCCAGTGGCTCGGTCGACCCGGTGGTCGACCGTGGCTCCAACGGTCTGATTTCTGACCGTTGGCGGTCGACCGACCGGGTCGACCGTAAGGCCTGACAGACCCCAACGGCTATATTTTTCTGGCCTATAAATTTGGGGGTTTGGTCATTGTTTTGAGCTAAGATTTTGGAGACTTTTAAAGCCAGTTTTTCCTATTCTTTCAGAAGAGTTTTTCTCCACAAAATAGAGAGCTAATACTTCCAATCAACAAGGGAGTTTTATTTAGAGTGTGTTAAAAGAGATTTCTTGAGTTTTTCACCATAGCTTTCATCCTTGTTTTCTCACACAAACACTTGAGCTTTCCATTGCTATATCTACCTATAGGAGTGTTGTAGTGAGATTGTTTTTAGGTGATCAAAGTGTTGTGATCACCAAAGACTTCATTTGTTCTTTGAGGAGACGGGCAAGTGTGCTCGTGGTGGTTTGGAGTTCGGTTGTGAACTCTTTGGTTCGAGGTGCGGCCTCGGCAAGCTTGTGGGGCTTGCGGTGTGTACGGGACTAGAGAGTCCGAGGGCTTGTAGGTGTTGCGGCACCGGGGAGAGATCCATTGGGATCTTGCATAGTGGAAATCCTTCGTGTGTCGAAGGCGGGGATGTAGAGCAAGTGTGCTCGAACCTCGAAACATACCCTTGTGTTTGCGATTGCTCATTCTCTCTCTCTCTTTGTCTCTTATTATATCTTACATTCAATTATTGTCTTTATCATTTACATGCTTGATATACATTGTGCTTAATTGATATACTTGCTTGCGATTGTTGACTAACACTTGTATTCAACCAAGAGAGCCAACGCGGCACCTCAACCCATTCAAGGGGAATCTAGAGGAGTTTGTCCAGAGCCCTTCACGGGGAATTCGGCAACACTCTTTGGTTATATGTGGTGATTAGTGTAAGAAGTTTAATTAGGTCATAATTAGTTTTAGCTTCCGCATCATTTGGCATTAAGTGACCATTAGATTAGCCATCACCTATTCACCCCCTCTAGGTGAACTTACAATTGGTATCAGAGCTTGGTACTCTGATTTGGGTCTTACAACCTAGAGTTAAAGATCCTCTTTTTAGGCTAATCACATATTTTGTACACACACCATGGACTTCATGTCACCACCCACCTTTGACATTCTTAACATCCAAATTTGGAAGGTTAAGATGTCATTGTACCTCAAGGCCTTAGGCATTCATGTTTATCTTGCTACTACTAATGATTCATATGTTAATAATAGCAAGTACTTTGAGGCTAATGCTATAGCCATTCATGCTTTGAAATGTACCCTAAATGATGATTATTTATCTAGGGTTTCTAATGTTGAATCGGCTTTTGTAGCTTGGAACATCATCACCTCCCTTGGCGAAAAGGATCTATATTATGTCGGGAGCGATTTGGACGTTGGAAGCGACACCTCCAACGTATGCTATATGGTCCAAGGGGATAACCCCCTTGAGGTAAACACCGAATCCGATGATGAGGACATGTCATATGATGAGCTATCTACTTTTTGTCATCTATTGCTTGAAAAATATGACATGATTAAAAAGGAAAATAAAATTTGAAAAAGAACATTGCTTGCATGCATAAAGAACATGATTCTTTTAGAGATAACATTGCATGCTTAGAAAAAGATAATAAGAAAATTAAAAAGAATTTTGATTGCATGCTAAAAGAGAACGATTCTTTTAAAACTAAAATTGCATGTTTAGAAAAAGAAAATGAAGTTTTGAAAAATGAAAATGTTTCCCTCATGTCAAAATTGAATGATTTATGTGAAGGGAATATGTCTTTGAAAAATAAGATTGATTTGGTGGAAAAACAAAAGGAAGTTGTTTTTAAAGAAAATAAATCTTTGAAAAGAAAAATTTGTGAAAAAGAAAAAGATTTTGTTTCACAAAAGAAAAAGAAAAATGATTCTTTATCTCATCATGCTTTCATGCCACCACTAATAAGATTAAAGATTTGAAAAATAAAATGGATGGTTTGAGTTCAACTTTGAACTCTTGTGCTTTTAATCATTCTAGGTTGGAGTCAATGTTTTCAAAGAAACAAACTCCACACATTCATGCACATCATAACCATGCATTTGCTTATGTTGCACAACATGATCACACTCCTACACATAAGCATACTAAGGTGTACACTTGTACACATTGTGGCCGCAAAGGCCATTTAGCAAAATTTTGTATAATAGGTTAGATCATTTTAGTTTTGCTAATAAAAGATTTTGGGTTCCTCAACACAAAGCTAACCCCCGTGGACCCAACAAGAAAATATGGGTACCAAAACCCCACCCCATGTTTTTAATGTAGGTGAGGGATCTCTCAAGACGTGAGAGATTTGGTGCCTTGGTAGTGGATGCAATGGACTTGATGGACATATATTTGGATGCACCGCTATCAAGGAGTTTTGGTGGAAAGATCACCATTTTTGGAGCTTTGGAGTTGGTAACAATCTCTAAACTCCTACTTTTTATGTTCATACTTGTTCATTCATAATATTCATAGCATGTTCATGTTTTATGATTTATTGTGCTTCATGTGGTATGAACTAGTTTAAATGTAGATTTTATCAAAACTTGCATGTATACATGTACAAATAGTGAATTACAATTGATTCATATATGATTGAACTTCATGCTCATTTGTATCCACTATATGCATATGTATAGACTAGTTTTGATGATTCTCTTTTATACATGTTTTACCTATTTTTATGCTTTACTTCATGTATATGTATTTTTAATTCAAATCTAATAAATATACATGTATACCCGTGAGTCTCTTGCTTTCATGCAAATACATTTAATAGACTCTTTTATATTTGGGATATGTATGCATATTGTTAGATTTAGATAAATCATACATATACCTAGAAGCTTGTTGATTTTATGAAAAATGATTTTGAGTTGAATTGTTAAAAAAAAAAAAATGTGACTTATGATCTTTTTGAGCTTCATTGACTATTTTCATAAAAATACTATTTACATGATCGTTTAACACTCACACTTTTGTTAAAAAACATTTTGAGCCTTATAGACCATGAGTGCTTAAATTTTTATGTATCTAGTTATGTTTATGAAAAACATAAGATTTGATATATTTGAAGGATCTTTAACTAGTTTTTCAAAAACAATTTATACTAGTTATTTATTCTTCAAATAGTTTTTGAGATTGACACATGATTCTATTTTTCTCAAAATTTGATGCTTCATGATTTGAATATTAGTTTATATGTTAGTTTTTGTCAACACTAGGATTTATACTTGTACATATCATGGGCCACAAATAAATCTATTTATATTTGTGCTTGAATGCTTATTTGAACCCATGAAATGTGCTTGTATTGCTTGGTTTTGATGATACATACATTTTTAAACTTGTATTCCCACTTTTTGGATTTGATATGATCATGTGTTTTCATTTCATGTATATGTGTATTTTGCCAAACTTTAAGATATACATGTATACCTCTTGAGTCATTTGCCTTTAATGCAAATCTATTTATATGGACTCAATTGTGTTTAAGAGATATGTATGTATACTTATTGTGTTGTCAAAACATACATATATCTTGAAATATAGATTTTGTTTTTAATTAAAAAAAAATGTGTGATGATTTAAAGGAATATTGAGATTAATTGACATTTTTACTTTATTCCTTACTTGAAGGATTCCGTACTAGTTTTAAAACATTTTCATATTAACTAGTGCAAATTCTTCATATGGTAGAGTATATGATAAGCTTACTCTTCAATTGGTATCATTGGATATTTTCAATTGGTATCAATATGATTTTTATATACTCATATTTTGATTGTATGTATGAATGCTTTCAAATTTAAATTAGATCAATTTCTATTGGTATTATCTTTTCATACATGTGATCTTTTGTGCTTTAAGAGAATGAATCAATTGTTCTTAACGCACATTGTATATGCTAAGCTTAATTCAACTTTCAATTGATAATTCTTAAAGCTTATGCAATATGTTTTCAAAATTGATATCAAAATAAAAAAATTGTTGATTTGATATCTCAAAATGTGTTTCTTGAGAAAAGTTCAAAATTTTAAAGAAAAATTCAAAATTTTTTGATTTGTATTTCCTATATGCAAGGAGAGCTTAACATCTCTCTTACATATAGATTCATGTTGAGTATATTATAAATTGAGGAGCTTGACAACTCTTCTTTATATGATATACGTGTGTAGGGGGAGCTTCACATCTCCTCTTATGCATTACATAATATGTGTTATGTGAGTTAGGGCTTGTCATCCCTTCTTCATGTAATGCATATGTGTAGGGAAGCTAACTTAGCGTCTTCCTCTTCATGAATGTATATCGCATATAAATCTTTATTGATTGATTTGTATTACCCCTTCTTGATCTCTTTATTTTTGACAAAAAGGGAGAGTAAAATTTGTTTGATTTGATTTTACTTTGAACCCTTTGTTGATGAGTGACAAAAAGGGGGAGAAGTATTTGAGTTTATATGCATCTTTTCATTGCTTAAGGGGGAGAAGTATTTGTCTTCCTTGTTAGTTATGCATATATGTTTTGTATTGCAACTAGGAGAAAAAGGATTTCATGTTTTATCTCCATACATTGCATACATGTTTATGAGCTTCATTGTCATATATTATTGTTTATTTTGTTATGCATGAGTTAAGGGGGAGCTTCTTTGAAGCTTTACTTTAATCCATGCATATATAACTTCATGAGTTTTGTCATCATCAAAAAGGGGGAGATTGTTGGCCCAAAGGCCTATCACCCTAGTTTTGATGATGATCAACTCATGAAGTTATGTTTACTAATGATCTTGTGTTTAATTAGTGACATATTCATTATCAAGATCTTAGTAGGTGCATAGCTCAACAAAGGATAAAATGTCAAATTTTAGAGCTAACACGGTGTGATCCAAGGAGCTTTTGGATCAACCTTGGACCAAGTCAAGAAGAAGAGAAGCCTTCAAGTGAAGACTTCAAGAAGATGAAGACTTGTGTCTAGGTATAAGATTTTGTTTTTGTTTTAGAGTAAAATGTAAAGGATAGAATAGTTGTTGGATTGCTCAAGTATTTATCACACACACACTCTTGATAGTTTTATTTTTACAAAAGATTTTCTTTTAGAAAAATACATGTTTGGTTTTTGGTATTCATGTTTACATCTTTCAACCAAAACCAAGTTTAAGCTTAATGTCAAAAACATAGATATTTCATATTGACTGTGTAGTGGATCATATCCATACACAATATGCTTTAAAAGTATATCTTGTTTTTGTATTTGATGAAGATTTGGAAAAACATGTTTTGGAAAAATATTGTTTTGGAAAAACAGTTTTTATCATGAGCCAAATATTTTCAAGTTACAAAAATAGTCCAATATTTTATAACATGCCTTAATTTTGTGCAAGCATGTTTGTATATCAAAGTATATTGGTAAAACTATTTTTGTAGAATTTCTATGTATTTATGGGATTTTATGTGAACCAATAGACTTAGGTTTAATTCCCAGAAAATCTGTTTTCAGGCTTCAGCTAGTCGACTTGCTACCTTTATAGTCGACTAACCCTGAAGTCGGTCGACCGGCTCGGTCGACCGACGTGCACAGACGTGCACGCCTTTGTGCACTGGAGGACGGCCGACCGTACGGGTCGACCGCTCCAGAGAGCTCTGCTCTCTGGAAATTTCGGTCGACCGACAGAGAGTTCTACTCTCTGCTCCAGTGGCTCGGTCGACCCAGGCGGTCGACCGTGGCTCCAACGGTCTGATTTCTGACCGTTGGCGGTCGACCGACCGGGTCGACCGTCAGGCCTGACAGACCCCAACGGCTATATTTTTCTGGCCTATAAATTTGGGGGTTTGGTCATTGTTTTGAGCTAAGATTTTGGAGACTTTTAGAGCCAGTTTTTCCTATTCTTTCAGAAGAGTTTTTCTCCACAAAATAGAGAGCTAATACTTCCAATCAACAAGGGAGTTTTATTTAGAGTGTGTTAAAAGAGATTTCTTGAGTTTTTCACCATAGCTTTCATCCTTGTTTTCTCACACAAACACTTGAACTTTCCATTGCTATATCTACCTATAGGAGTGTTGTAGTGAGATTGTTTTTAGGTGATCAAAGTGTTGTGATCACCAAAGACTTCATTTGTTCTTTGAGGAGACGGGCAAGTGTGCTCGTGGTGGTTTGGAGTTTGGTTGTGAACTCTTTGATTCGAGGTGCGGCCTCGGCAAGCTTGTGGGGCTTGCGGTGTGTACGGGACTAGAGAGTCCGAGGGCTTGTAGGTGTTGCGGCACCGGGGAGAGATCCATTGGGATCTTGCATAGTGGAAATCCTTCGTGTGTCGAAGGCGGGGATGTAGAGCAAGTGTGCTCGAACCTCGAAACATACCCTTGTGTTTGCGATTGCTCATTCTCTCTCTCTTTGTCTCTTATTATATCTTGCATTCAATTATTGTCTTTATCATTTACATGCTTGATATACATTGTGCTTAATTGATATACTTGCTTGGGATTGTTGACTAACACTTGTATTCAACCAAGAGAGCCAACGCGGCACCTCAACCCATTCAAGGGGAATCTAGAGGAGTTTGTCCAGAGCCCTTCACGGGGAATTCGGCAACACTCTTTGGTTATACGTGGTGATTAGTGTAAGAAGTTTAATTAGGTCATAATTAGTTTTAGCTTCCACATCATTTGGCATTAAGTGACCATTAGATTAGCCATCACCTATTCACCCCCCCTCTAGGTGAACTTACATCCCCGCCTTCAACACTTGAAGGATTTCCACTATAAACCGATCCCACCGGATCACTCGGTGCCACAACACCTACAAGGAGTTCCCACTAGAACTCTTGGACTCTCTAGTCCCGAACACACCGCAAGCCCACAAGCTCGCCGAGGCCACACCTCAAATACCGAGTTCACACTAGAACCCGAAACACCGCTAACCCGCAAGTCTGCCTCCTCAAATACAAAGATGGAACTTTTGTGATCACAACACTTTGATCACCTAAAATCCTCTCACAACAAAGATCCCTATAGGTAGATATAGCAATGGATAGCTCAAGTGTTGTGTGAGAAAGCTAGAATTGAAATGGTAGAGGAAAACACAAGAAATCACTTTGAAAACTCTTGATAAACTCTCCTTTTAATTGGAAATATTTTCTCTCAAATAAGTGGAGAAAAACACCTAATAGGTTTGGAAAAATTGGCTCAAATCCTCTCCAAAAATCTTGTGTAAAACAGCCCCAAAAGCCCTCTTTATATAGGGCTAGAAAAACTAGCCGTTGGGGCAAATTTTCAGCCCTGGCGGCTGACGGTCGACCGGCCCGGTAGACCGCCAACGGTCAGATTTCTGACCGTTGGAACCTCGGTCGACCGGCCCGGTCGACCGCTTCCTGGAACAGAGAGCAGAGCTCTCTGCCGGTCGATCGGCCCGGCCGACCGGGGCTTTCCAGAGAGCAGAAGCTTTCTGGCGGTCGACCGGGTCAGTCGATCGGCCCTCCAGCAGATCTGGCGTGCACGTTCTGTGCACGTCGGTCGGTCGACCGACTCCTAACCCGGTCGACCGGCCCGGTCGACCGGCAGAAGCCAGGTCAGGTCAGTTTTGGGATTGAAAAACTTGGCATTTTGATTTTGATAAAATCCCATAAAATCTCTAAAATTCTACAAAAATAGTTTCAGTATTATACTTTAAAAATCAAACATGTTTGAGCAAAATCAAGACATGTTACAAACAATTTGAACTATTTTGTAACTTATAAATTTTGGCTAAAAACAAAAACTGTATTTTTTCAAAATGGATTTTTCCAAAACTTCTCCAAATACAAAAACAAGATATTTTAAACACTTTGAAAGCATAGAGTGTATGGATATGATCCACTACACATACATGATGAAATATCTATGTTTTTGACATTAAGCACTAAAACTGTTTTGGTTAAAAACACATGTATACTTTGAATACCAAAAACCAAAACGGTATTTTTCCAAAATGAAATTCTTTTATATTTTTCAAAATAAAAACTCTTTTATGAAAACTCATCTAAATCAAGAGTGTGTGTGTATATGGTAACTTGAACAATCCACCAACTATTCTATCCTTTACATTTCATCTAAAAATAAAATCTTATAAAAACAAACCTAGACACAAGTCTTGATCTTGAAGGTCTTCACTTGAAGTCTTCTCATCTTCTTGACTTGGTCCAAACTTGATCCAACGAGCTAGACTTCTCTTGAGTACTTGCTATGCTCTTGATGCATAGGCTCTTGAATCAAACCGTGCTAGCTCCGAAACTTGACTTTAAATCTTTTGTTGAAGCTACACACCTACTAAGATCTTGATCACAATTCTGAAACTAATTAAACACAAGATCGTTGTACTATAACTACATGAGTTGATCATCATCAAAACTAGAGTGATAGGTCTTTGGGCCAACAATCTCCCCCTTTTTGATGATGACAAAACTCATGGAGTTATATATGCATGGATTAAAGTAAAGCTTCAAAAAAGCTCCCCCTTAACTCATGCATAACAATAAATAAACAAATATGCAATAAAAGCTCATAAACATGTATGCAAATACACGGAGATAAACATGCATAAGCAAGCATGAAATGAAAGGGGACACCTAGAGGGGGGGTGAATAGGTGTTTGTGCTAATCTAAAACTAAATGCAAAACTAAGTGCGCTAAATGCGGAAGCTAATGCAAATTTTGCAACACACTTAGTACAATCAACAAGTGTAGCCGAATTCCCCGTGAAGGGCTCTAGACTAACTCCTCTTGATTCCCCTTGAATGGGTTGAGGTGCTATATGAAGCTCTTGTTGATTAGGTACAAGTGAGGCACACACAAACAACCAAGCATATACAAGATATAGCAATGTGAATTATGCAAGGCACAACACAAGCAAATATATATGATATGACAATATGAATTATGCTCAACACAAGCAAATATGATATGAATGAAGTATGATGCTTTGCACAAATGTAAAGAGAGAGAGTTGAGAGACAAGTGGATCAAACGCAAACACAATGATATGTTTCGAGGTTCGAGCACCCTTGCTCTACATCCCCGCCTACACCACCGTGTAGGATTTCCAATCCACTATACCGTCCACCGAGGACTCCCACTGAGGGAACCTTCACCGAGAAGGATTTTTACAACAATGGAGTACCGAACTCCTCTCTCAAACAACCACCTCACAACCGAGGGGTAGGCCCGTAGCCAATACAACAACCAATCCACCTCACACTTGAGGGATACAAACCAACAACCAACTCCACCTCACCAAGAGGGAGTAACACCAATCTCCACCTCACAATAGAGGGAGCAAACCAACAACCCAAATCATAACCTCAACCTCTACCAAAGAGGGAGCAACCAAGAAATCAAGGGTTTACAATAAGTGGTCTCTTTCAACCACAAACCTCTTTCCTTTTTCTTTTTCCACAAAACAAATGATCCTAATAGATTAGGATAGAAGATTGCTCAAGTGTGGAAAACTACGTGTTTTAAAAACAAGCAACAAAGAAAAACTACTTGGGAAATCTCTTGAAGATGATAGAAAGTGAAATCCAATTCAATATCCCAAAAGCCTAATTTTCTTTGATTTTCAAAAACTCAAAACAATAAAGATGAAATCTTTTTAGCACAAAAACTATTTTGAAAACTTGTTTAAACACTAGAGAAACACTGAAATTTTTCTTCTTGAAAACCTTGATAAAACAGCCCAAGAGATGGGGTATATATAGCCCCAATACAAAACTAGCCGTTAGAGCTGAGCTGGCAGCTCTGACAAGCAACGATCGACCGGCCCGGTCGACCGCCAACGGTCGAAAATATGACCGTTGGGTAACTGCGGTCGACCGGCCCGGTCGACCGAAACAAACAGAGAGCTCTGCTCTCATACCGGTCGACCGTCCCGGTCGACCGTCCCAATGGCTCCAAACGTGCACAGAATTGTGCACGTCGGTCGACCGGCCCGGTCGACCGACCTCAGCCCTAGTCGACTAGTCAGGTTACTAGTCGACTTGGTTGAAGCCTGGAACAGAAAATGAGTCAGAAAAACTGGAAAAATTATTTTTCTAAAAATCTTTTAACACTTCTAAAAATCACCAAAAATAGTTTTATCATTTTTATATGGAAACACAAACTTGTGATAAAAATTTCAAGACATATCATATCAATTCATTTTCGAGTCTTGCAAATTTTAACAAAACTTGTATTTTTATCAAACTTGATTTTTCAATACATGAATAGGGATATCAAAATAAGTTTGCTTAGCAAGTTAAAGCATGTATGTATATTTAGAACACATCTAATATACATAAAAGTAAAGTAAACTTGTTTTGATCTACTATTCATGAAAACCAAATCCAAACCATAAAACTTTTGTGTGTTGTGCACTTGAGCATATCAACTATACTAAGCTTTACAAATGGATCTAAAAACACACTATCTAAACTATGGATACCTAAGTCTTCTTGACGATCTTCATCTTCAAGTAGACTTGCTCCAAAACTCCATCCATGGGCTAGGCAATGTGTGATCTTGACGCTTTGGCCCTGGAATCATCATGAAAAGCTTCTAAACTCCTTGTTGAAGCTAATCACCAACTAATATCTTGGTTAATGATCTGAAACTTAAACAACACAAGATTATTAGTAAACATAACTACATGAGTTAATCATCATCAAAACTAGAGTGGAAGGCCTTTGGGCCAACAATCTCCCCCTTTTTGATGATGACAAAACTCATGGAGTTATATATGCATGGATTAAAGTTAAGCTTCAAAGAAGCTCCCCCTTAACTCATGCATAGACATAAATAATAAGATATGGAAATGAAGCCACATGAATATGTATGCAAGTATGGAGATAAAATAAAATAAATCTTTTTCTCCTATTTGCAATACAAAAACATATATGCATAAATAACAAGGAAGACAAATACTTCTCCCCCTTAAGCAATGAAAACATGCATATAAACTCAAATACTTCTCCCCCTTTTTGTCAATCATCAACAAAGGGTTTAAAGTAAAATCAAATCAAACAAATTTTTTCTCCCCCTTTTTGTCAAACAAAAAGATCAAGAAGGGTTAAACAATTCAAACAATAAAATGAGGGATAAAAAATCTTTCTCCCCTTTTAAGTCAATCAAAACAATAAAACAATGTTCTCCCCCTTTTTGTCTAAAACAAAAACAAGGTCAATAAGGGGTGACTATAAACAACATGATATCAATAGATAAATATGTCAATGAAGCATCTTGATATCAATTGAAAATAAACAAAGATCAATAGATGTTATATGCTATATACATTCATGAAGAGGAAGACGCTAAGTTAGCTTCCCTACACATATGCATTACATGAAAGAGGGATGTTAAGTCCTAATTCACATAACACACACTATGTAATGCATAAGAGGAGATGTGAAGCTCCCCTACACACGTGTACCACATAACGAAGAGATGTTAAGCTCTTCAATACAAGATACACTCATCATGAATCTATATGCATATAGTCAATACAAATCAAAACTCTTGTATTTTCCAAAAAAAAATTTAGATACCAATTTTAAGCATAAACACATGAAACATCTTGATATCAATTGAAATTAAACATAATAAATTTTGAATGTTTAAACAAAATCTTGATACCAATTGTAAATAATTTTCATATTAACCATATGATACCAATAAGAAATTTTCAATCATAAAGTAAGGGAGTGGGAAACAAATATCAATTGAAAAATCACCAATTGAAAGACAAAATTAAATTTTCTCCCCCTTTATGAAATACCACCTAAAAAGATGCATGGGCTTGATACCAATTTAAAAATAATCAATTGAAACAAAATTGAAGCTCAAGCACTAGCATAAACAAGATTTTGTGAAAAATTTATATCTTAAGCACAAATAAAAGTGTATGAAATAGAATGAGTACCAATCACCAATAGATGATACCAATTGAAAATATACATACACAATAAACATATGAGTATACAAAAGGATCAAAATGATACCAATTGAAAGAGTTCAATGATACCAATTGACATAGCAATAAGTTCAAGTGTATACATCATATTACAATACCTCCCAATCAAGGTTCAAGTTTTAAATGATTTTCATTTAAAGCATACAAGACCATGATCTCCCATCCATCCTCCCATGAAGGGTAGGGGTTTTCAAAAATAGATTTGAAAATATAGTTTTGTTTGAAAATCACTACCAAAATGAGGAATACCGTAACTAGTTAAATGGAAAATGTTTTAAACTAGTACGAAATCCTTCAAGTAAGGAATAAAACAAAATAAATTTCATGAAACATGAAATCCACATGAAAATCAACACTCTAATCCAATTAAGCACAATTTTGACTCATGAAAACAAAACATGAGTAAGCAATAAAAATGAGTGTACATATAAAGTGTGAATATCATAATCATGAAAATTTTTCATTAAGCACAATTATTCCTTAATCATGAAACACGAAAATCATCAAAACTTATTTAATCTTCATGGCATATGTATGTCTAATACAAACTAAAGTATACATACATATCCAAAACACAACGAGTCCACAAAATATATGCATTAAGGCACGTGGCTCAAAAGGATAATCATGTACATCTAATAGTTTGGACAAGATAGACATATACATGAAGTTAAACAATTAAACACAAAATCAAGAAAATCTTCACCAAAACAAATTTCATTTCAAGGTATATGTATGAATTGTCAACATAATAAGTATACATACATATCCCTAAACACAATTGAGTCCATATATAGATTTGCATGAAAGGCAAATGACTCAAGGGGTATACATGTATATCTTAAAGTTCGGCAATACAAACATATACATGAAGTGAAAACACATAAAACAAATTCAAAGATAGGAATACAAGTTTAAAATGTATAGATCATCAAAACTAGACTATACTAGCACATCTAATGGGTTCAAATAAGCAATCAAGCCCAAACATATATAGATTTATTTGTGGCCCACTATATGTACAAGTATAAATCCTAGTCTTAATGAAAACTAACATCTAAACAAGTAATCTTAACATGAAGCATCAAAACACAATATAAAAACCATCATGATAAAACTAAAACATGATTACTATGTAAATTCACATGTATTAGATTCATGATGTACATTATAGCTTAAACAAAGGTGAGAACACTAAGTATGGGTTCATATAAGCATGTGTGTCTCAAATACTATACATGTATGTCAAGGATCTAATAAACATGATATTTACACACTAATCCATAGACAATGAAAACATGCTATAAAACATCAATATGAAAGCATGTAAACAATAATAAGGAGTTAAGAATTGTTACCAAAACCTAGAAGGCAACTCTCCTTGTCTCCAAAACATGGTGGTCATCTCCACTAAATCTTCCCTTGAAAGTGATGCATCCAATTGATTTCCTTTAAGTCCGGAACGCATCCACTCCAAGGTGTCATCACTCTCACGTCATGTGAGAGCCCACACCTACATCAAAAATAATAGGAGGGGTGGTCTTTGGTACCCATATCTTCTTGGGTCCATGGGGGTTAGTACCTTCTCTAACCCAAACAAACTTCTTTGCTAAATTCTCAACATGTAAACGATCATAGCAAAATTTAGCAAGATGGCCTTTTCGGCCACAATGTGTACATGTGTACACATGAGCATACATGTGTTGATGGTGTCCGTGTGGAGCATGTGTATGCCGTGGAGGGTGTGCATGCATAAAAGTTGGAACTTGTTTCTTACGAACCAAGGTTTCCAAGCGTGTGTGGTTTATGACACATTGGCTCATAGTGGAGCCCAAACAATCAGCCTTCTTCTTAAGCAAGCAAATATCATCATTAATCTTAAAAGAAGAAGTGTGGCATGCAATAGGTGGAGTGTGTGATACTACCCTAGCATGGCAAACATGAGCATCAATCTTATTTTGCAAAACAATATTTTTCTTCAAACACTCATCTAAATCATTTGAAATAGAAATAATTTTATTTTTCAAATCAACATTTTCTTTTAAAACAAAATCAATTTTTGAAGATAAGTTTTCATTTTTCTTCAAAATAGCATGGCAATCATTTTTATTTTTCAAAAAGTTATTTTCTTTAAGTGCAAGATCAAGTTGAGATTTTAATGAATCCCTCTCATTAGCAATCTCCTCTTTCTCTTGCAAAACAACATCAAGTCTAGAATGTAAACTCTTATTTTCTTTTTCAATTTCTAGACTTTTCTTTTTCAAAATCTTATATTTTTCTATTAACTTTTCACATACAAAAGATAGTTCTTCATTTAAAGCATGGGGATCAATATTATCATCACATGAAGAACTAGCACTATCATCACAATCTAAGTGGGCTCAAGGGAGTAATTCCCTTGGACCATGAAGCATTATGAATCGGATTCTCCACTAGATTCCTCTTCTTGGATTTGCACTTGAAGCTCGGAGGCGGTGGTGGTTGTTGTCAATTTGTTCCACATTGCAAAGGCGGAATCAATGTTAGAAACACACATAAGATAATCTTTAGGTAATGTGCTTCTAATGGCCTCTAGGGCTTGTGCATTGGTCCCTATATGATTGCTATCACTAAGGAAGGATTCCTTGGTAATGGCAAGGTAAACTTTATGGCCTAGGGTTTGTAAATAAACGGTCATCCTAATTTTCCAAACATGAATGTTGGAAGGGTCAAACATAGGTGGGGTCATGAAGGCCATGGTAAACTATATGTGTGCAAACAAGCAAATGCAAACAATAGATTAGCAAGCAAATGGATCTCACTCCTAGGATGTTAAGCCTAAGTATCAGGAGCACTAGCTCTGATATCAATTGAAAGGGAACACCTAGAGAGGGGGTGAATAGGTGTTTGTACTAATCTAAAACTAAATGCAAAACTAAGTGCGCTAAATGCGGAAGCTAATGCAAATTTTGCAACACACTTAGTACAATCAACAAGTGTAGCCGAATTCCCCGTGAAGGGCTCTGGACTAACTCCTCTTGATTCCCCTTGAATGGGTTGAGGTGCTATATGAAGCTCTTGTTGATTAGGTACAAGTGAGGCACACACAAACAACCAAGCATATACAAGATATAGCAATGTGAATTATGCAAGGCACAACACAAGCAAATAGATATGATATGACAATATGAATTATGCTCAACACAAGCAAATATGATATGAATGAAGTATGATGCTTTGCACAAATGTAAAGAGAGAGAGTTGAGAGACAAGTGGATCAAACGCAAACACAATGATATGTTTTGAGGTTCGAGCACCCTTGCTCTACATCCCCGCCTACACCACCGTGTAGGATTTCCAATCCACTATACCGTCCACCGAGGACTCCCATCGAGGGAACCTTCACCGAGAAAGATTTTTACAACAATGGAGTACCGAACTCCTCTCTCAAACAACCACCTCACAACCGAGGGGTAGGCCCGTAGCCAATATAACAACCAATCCACCTCACACTTGAGGGATACAAACCAACAACCAACTCCACCTCACCAAGAGGGAGTAACACCAATCTCCACCTCACAATAGAGGGAGCAAACCAACAACCCAAATCACAACCTCAACCTCTACCAAAGAGGGAGCAACCAAGAAATCAAGGGTTTACAATAAGTGGTCTCTTTCAACCACAAACCTCTTTCCTTTTCTTTTTCCACAAAACAAATGATCCTAATAGATTAGGATAGAAGATTGCTCAGGTGTAGAAAACTAGGTGTTTTTAGAAACAAGCAACAAAGAAAAACTACTTGGGAAATCTCTTGAAGATGATAGAAAGTAAAATCCAATTCAATATCCCAAAGCCTAATTTTCTTTGATTTTCCAAAAACCCAAAACAATAAAGATGAAATCTTTTTAGCACAAAAACTATTTTGAAAACTTGTTTAAATACTAGAGAAACACTGAAATTTTTCTTCTTGAAAACCTTGATAAAACAGCCCAAGAGATGGGGTATATATAGCCCCAATACAAAACTAGCCGTTAGAGCTGAGCTGGCAGCTCTGACAGGCAACGGTCGACCGGCCCGGTCGACCGCCAACGGTCGAAAATATGACCGTTGGGTAACTGCGGTCGACCGGCCCGGTCGACCGAAACAAACAGAGAGCTCTGCTCTCATACCGGTCGACCGTCCCGATCGACCGTCCCAATGGCTCCAAACGTGCACAGAATTGTGCACGTCGGTCGACCGGCCCGGTCGACCGACCTCAGCCCTAGTCGACTAGTCAGGTTACTAGTCGACTTGGTTGAAGCCTGGAACAGAAAATGAGTCAGAAAACTGGGAAAATTATTTTTCTAAAAATCTTTTAACACTTCTAAAAATCACCAAAAATAGTTTTATCATTTTTATATGGAAACACAAACTTGTGATAAAAATTTCAAGACATATCATATCAATTCATTTTCGAGTCTTGCAAATTTTAACAAAACTTGTATTTTTATCAAACTTGATTTTTCAATACATGAATAGGGATATCAAAATAAGTTTGCTTAGCAAGTTAAAGCATGTATGTATATTTAGAACACATCTAATATACATAAAAGTAAAGTAAACTTGTTTTGATCTACTATTCATGAAAACCAAATCCAACCATAAAACTTTTGTGTGTTGTGCACTTGAGCATATCAACTATACTAAGCTTTACAAATGGATCTAAAAACACACTATCTA
Source organism: Agave tequilana (assembly GCA_038442645.1). Taxonomy (NCBI): domain Eukaryota; kingdom Viridiplantae; phylum Streptophyta; class Magnoliopsida; order Asparagales; family Asparagaceae; genus Agave; species Agave tequilana. The sequence continues at coordinate 115,616 of JAVJIF010032668.1, forward strand.
AACTATGGATACCTAAGACTTCTTGACGATCTTCATCTTCAAGTAGACTTGCTCCAAAACTCCATCCATGGGCTAGGCAATGTGTGATCTTGACGCTTTGGCCCTGTAATCATCATGAAAAGCTTCTAAACTCCTTGTTGAAGCTAATCACCAACTAATATCTTGGTTAATGATCTGAAACTTAAACAACACAAGATTATTAGTAAACATAACTACATGAGTTAATCATCATCAAAACTAGAGTGGAAGGCCTTTGGGCCAACATGAAACACATCAAATTCTTTTTCTCCTATTTGTAAAACAAAGTAATATGCATAAACAAAAATTCTTCTCCCCCTTTATGTATAAAGCAAGAAAAACATGCATATATACTAAAATACTTCTCCCCTTTTTTGTCAATCATCAACAAAGGGGTTAAAGTAAACATAAAACAATGTTCTCCCCCTCAAAGAGGTGAACTCAAATCAATCAATAAAGAGTTATGTGCGATTTACATTCATGAAGAGGAAGACGCTAAGTTAACTTCCCTACATACATGCATTATATGAAGAAGGGATGACAAGCCATAATTCACATAACACATAATATGCAATGCATAAGAGGAGATGTGAAGCTCCCCCTACATACGTGTACCGCATAAAGAAGAGTTGTCAAGCTCTCAATATAAGATACACTCAACATGAATCTATATGTAGAAGAGATGTTAAGCTCCCCTTGCATATAGGCAATACACATCAAAACATCTTTAATTTTCTCATTAAAACAAAATTTTGAATTTTCTAAATAAAAATAAATTTTGAGATATCTTAGTAAATCAAATTTTAAGATATCAATTGTAAATAAACATTACAAATTTTGAATTTTTAATTGTAATTGAAACATTTTATAATTGAAATTAACAATGAAATTTTGATACAAATTGTGATCTTGATACCAATGAAAGAAAGAATTTTATATTTTGATACCAATATAAATTTTTATGGATACCAATTAAAATAAATAGATCAATAGATACCAATTGAAATATATTGTACATTTTGATATCAATAAAATACTTATTGTAAAAAAAATACCAATTGAAGATAATGCATAAGCTAAAAAATATCAATTGAGAAATCAATTGAAAATTAAGATTTTAAGTAAGCTTAGCATAAACATACTTTGTGCTTTAAACATGTAAATATCTTGAAAATCAAGTATAAATATATGTATTTGATTGTGCTTGATTTTCAAAACATATATATGTATGGAAAAGACAATACCAATAGGAATTGATATTATGAAAATTATGAAGCATACATATATAGGAAACAAAATATGAGTATATACAAAAAAAATCAATTGAGATACCAATTGAAATTAACAATGTAAATCAAGTATATAACTCATAGCTACCACCCTTTATATGCACAAAATAAAAGATTTTCAATAGGGTTTACAAGGCATACTCGCCCATCCGTCCTCCCTTAACGGTGTTGGTAGGGGTTTACAAAAATAGGGTTTGAAAAAATATTTTCATAATGAAAATCACTACCAAATGAAGAATAATAACTAGTTAAATTAATTTTTAAAAACTAGTTAAAGATCCTTCAAAACATGAAACCAAATCATATGTATCATGAAACATACTAAATACACAAAATTCGACACTCAAAGTCCATAAAGCTCAAAATGATAATGAAACATAGTCATGAATAAACAAATAAAGTGTGAGTGCACAAAAATCATGTAATTAGCATTTTCCATGAAGATAATCAATAAAGCTCAAAACAAACATGAATCTCATTTTATCAAACAAAAATCATAAAAATTCATTTTTCAATTAAAGATAAAAATCATAAAAATTCATTTTTCATCTTAAAAACAAACTTCTAGGTATATGTATGTTTTTTTTTATTTAAAACTAACAATATTTATACATATCCCAAACATAAAAAGAGTCCATAAAGTAAATTGTATGAAGGCAAATGACTCAAGGGGTATACATGTATATTTATTAGTTTTGACAAAAAATACCATATACATGAAGTAAAACATGAAAATAGGCAAAACAAGTGTAAATGAGAGAATCATCAAAACTAGGCTATACATGTGCATATAGTGAGTACAAATGAACAATGAAGTGCAAACATATATGAATCAATTTGTTGCTCACTACTTGTACATGTATATACACAAGTTTAGATAAAAACTACATTTAAACAAGTTATATACCTCATGAAGCACAAAAAAAAACATGAACATGCTAAAGAAATCATCAATGAAAAGCATGTAAACTAAACTAGGAGTTTAGAGATAGTTACCAAACCATAAGAACTATACTCTAAGTCTCCAAAACATAGTGGTTGTCCCACCAAACCTCCTTGATAGCGGTGCATCAAATGTGTGCATCATGTCCATACATCCACTACCAAGGCACCATCTCTCTCACGTCGTGTGAGAGCCCGCACCTACATCAAAAACACAAGGTGGGAATTTAGGTACCCATTTCCTTTTGGGTCCTTGAGGGTTAGCATTGTAAGGAACCCAAACATTTTTATTAGCAAAATTAATATGATGCATCTTATCAAAACAAAACTTTGCTAAATGGCATTTGCGGCCACAATGTGTACAAGTGTACACTCTACTATGCACATGTGTATGAGGGTGATCGTGTCATGCAAAGTGTGCGTATGCATGATGAGGGTGATGTATATGAACATGGGGAACTTGTTTCTTTTGAAACAAAGATTCCAATCTTTTATGATTAAAATGCACATTTGCTCAAAGTTGAGCTCAAACAATCAATTTTATTTTTCAAAAATTTAACTTCATTTTTATCAATGGTTGTGGCATGAAGAGCATAATCAATAGTCTTTTTCTTTTTAGAAACATTTACTTTTTCTTTTTCAACAATTTTTCTTTTTAGAGAGGTGTTTTCATTTAAAGCAACTTCTTTTTGTTTTTTTACCAAAACAATTTTATTTTTCAAAGAAGTATTTCCTTCACAAAGATCATTTAATTTAGAAATTAAGGAAATATTCTCATTTTTTAAAGTTTCATTTTCTTTTTCAATGCATGCAACTTTATTTTTAAAAGAATCATTTTCTTTTAACATGCAATCAAATTTCTTTTTCAAATTCTTATTATCTTTTCTAAGTATGTCATATTTTTCAAGAAGTTGTTGACAAAAAGATGTAAGCTCATCATAGGACATATCAACATCTTAATCTACCTCGGATTTGGTAGTTACCTCAAGGGAGTTATCCCCTTGGACCATGTAGCATACGTTGGAAGCGTCACTTCCACTATCCGAATCGCTCCCCGCATAATATTATTCTTGTTCGCCAAGGGAGATCAACGAGTTCCATACTAAAAAAGCTGAATAAAGATTAGCAACCCTAGATAAATAATCATTATTTAGGGTACTCTTTAAAGCATGAATGGCTTTTGAGTTAGCCTCAATATACTTGCTATTGTTAACATATGAATCTTTAATAGTAGCAAGATAAACATGAATGTCTAGGCCTTTGAGGTACAAAGACATCTTAACCTTCCAAGTTTGGATGTTAAGAATGTCAAAGATGGGAGGTGACATAAAATCCATGGTGTGTGTACAAATATTGTGATTAGCTATAAAAGAGGATCTTTAACTCTAGGTTGTAAGACCCAAATCAAGAGCACTTGGCTCTGATACCAATTGTAAATCACCTAGAGGGGGTGAATAGGTGATGAGCTAATCTAAAGGTCAATATGTAGAATTAAAACTTATTAAGCTAAACACCACGTATAACACAAGAGTGTAGCCGGATTTCTCGTGAAGGGCTCTGGACTAACTCCTTAAGATTCCTCTAAATAAGAGTTGACGTGCCGCGTTAGCTCTCTTGGCTGAATACAAGTGTTAGCAAACAATCCCCAATATATAACAATGTGAGCACAAATGTATATCTAGCATATAAAGATGAAAGTAATATAAGTATGCAAGATATAAACAAGTAAGGAGATAGAGATAGAGCAATCGCAAACACAGGAGATTTGTTTCGAGGTTCGAGCACACTTGCTCTACGTCCCCGCCTTCAACACTTGAAGGATTTCCACAATAAATCGATCCCACCGGATCACTCGGTGCCGCAATACCTACAAGGAGTTCCCACTAGAACTCTTGGACTCTCTAGTCCCGAACACACCACAAGCCCACAAGCTCGCCGAGGCCGCACCTCAAACACCGAGTTCACACTAGAACCCGAAACACCGCGAACCCGCAAGTCCGCCTCCTCAAATACAAAGATGGAACTTTTGTGATCACCACACTTTGATCACCTAAAATCCTCTCACAACAAAGATCCCTATAGGTAGATATAGCAATGGATAGCTCAAGTGTTGTGTGAGAAAACTAGGATTGAAATGGTGGAGGAAAACATAAGAAATCACTTTGAAAACTCTTGATAAACTCTCCTTTTAATTGAAAATATTTGCTCTCAAATAAGTGGAGAAAAACACCTAATAGGTTTGGAAAAACTGGCTCAAATCCTCTCCAAAAATCTTGTGTAAAACAACCCCAAAAGCCCTCTTTATATAGGGCTAGAAAAACTAGCCGTTGGGGCAATTTTTCAGCCCTGGCGGCTGACGGTCGACCGGCCCGGTCGATCGCCAACGGTCAGATTTCTGACCGTTGGAGCCTCGGTCGACCGGCCCGGTCGACCACTTCCTGGAACAGAGAGCAGAGCTCTCTGCCGGTCGACCGGCCCGGTCGACCGGGGCTTTCCAGAGAGCAGAAGCTCTCTGGCGGTCGACCGGGTCAGTCGATCGGCCCTCCAGCAGATCTGGCGTGCACGTTCTGTGCACGTCGGTCGGTCGACCGACTCCTAACCCGGTCGACCGGCCCGGTCGACCGGCAGAAGCCAGGTCAGGTCAGTTTTGGGATTGAAAAACTTGGCATTTTGACTTTGATAAAATCCCATAAAATCTCTAAAATTCTAAAAAAATAGTTTCAGTATTATACTTTGATAATCAAACATGTTTGAGCAAAATCAAGACATGTTACAAACAATTTGAACTATTTTTGTAACTTATAAATTTTGGCTAAAAACAAAAACTGTATTTTTCCAAAATGGATTTTTCCAAAACTTCTCCAAATACAAAAACAAGATATTTTAAACACTTTGAAAGTATAGAGTGTATGGATATGATCCACTACACATACATGATGAAATATATATATTTTTGACATTAAGCACTAAAACTGTTTTGGTTAAAAACACATGTATACTTTGAATACCAAAAATCAAAACGGTATTTTTCAAAATGAAATTCTTTTATATTTTTCAAAATAAAAACTCTTTTATGAAAACTCATGTAAATCAAGAGAGTGTGTGTATATGGTAACTTGAGCAATCCACCAACTATTCTATCCTTTACATTTTATCTAAAAACAAAATCTTATAAAAATAAACCTAGACACAAGTCTTGATTTTGAAGGTCTTCACTTGAAGTCTTCTCATCTTCTTGACTTGGTCCAAACTTGATCCAACGAGCTAGACTCCTTTTGAGTACTTGATGTGGTCTTGATGCATAGGCTCTTGAATCAAACCGTGCTAGCTCCAAAACTTGACTTTAAATCTTTTGTTGAAGCTACACACCTACTAAGATCTTGATCACAATTCTGAAACTAATTAAACATAAGATCATTAGTACTATAACTACATGATTTGATCATCATCAAAACTAGAGTGATAGGCCTTTAGGCCAACAGTTACGGCACCGAGTGATCTTGCGGGATCGATTCTAGTGAAAATCCTTCATAGTGTTGAAGGCGGGGACGTAGAGTAAGGGTGCTCGAATCTCTAAACAATTCTCCCATGTTTGCGATTGCTCATCTCCTTCTCTCACTTGTGTTTATATATCTTACTTGCTTATATTGTCTACTCTTTATATGTTTGATATACTTGTGCTTAATTGATAAATGTTTGGGATTATTTGCTCACACTTATATTAAACCAAGAGAGCCATAGTGGCACATCAACTCTTAATTTAGAGGAATTTTGAGGAGATAGTCCAGAGCTCTTTACTGAAAATTCAGCTACACTCTTGTATTATACCTTGTGTGTTAACTCAATAGCTTTAGTTTGCATAAATAGTTTTTAATTCTACATCATTCATTATTAGATTAGCTAGTACACCTATTCACCCTCCCTCTAGGTGTATTTTCAAGTGGTATCAGAGTTTAGTGCTCTTGATTTGGGTCAACAACCTTGAGTTAAAGATCCTCATTATAGCTAATCACAATACTATTTTACACACACATATAGATTTTATGACACCTCTTATGTTTGATATTCTTAACATCCAAACTTGAAAAGTTAAGATGTCAATGTACCTCAAAGTCCTAGGAATTCATGTTTATCTTGTCACTATTAAAGATTCATATTGTTTCAATGGCAAACATCTAGATGCTAATGCAAAATCCATCCATACTTTAAATTCTACCCTAAATGATGAATATTTATCTAGGGTTGCTAATTTTGATTCGACTTTTGTAGTATGGAACACACTTGTCTCTCTTGACAAACAAAAGCAATACTATATGGGGAGTGACACGGATGATGGAAGTGATACTTCCAACATATGCTACATGATACAAGGGGATGACCTCCTTGAGGTAAATTCTGAATCCGAGCTTGATGATAAGCTTGCTTTACTTTGTCAACAACTTCTTAAAAAGTATGAATTGTTAAAAATGAAAAACAAAAATTTGAAAAATAAAAATGATTTGGTTTCAAAAGCAAAGGATTCATTTAAAAATAAATTTGAAAGTGTTTCAAAAGAAAATAAATTTTTGAAAAAAGAGAATATTCCTTGTCTTCAAAATTAAATGATATTTGTAAAGGAATTAATTCATTGAAAAATAAAATTATTTTGGTGGAAAAAGAAAAAAGATTATTTTAGAATAAAATAACTCTTTGAAAAAAAAATTGTTTCAAAAGAAAAAGAAAACATTTCTAAAAAAAGGGTAGTAGATTCTCATTCTTGTCATGATAATAATGTTGCATCCTCTTTTCATAAAAATGAGATTAATGTTCTGAAAAAGAGAATTAATTGTTTGAGCTCAAATTTGAGCAATTGCGCATTTAAACATAATAAATTGGAATCTATGTTTCACAAGAAACAAATTCCACAGATGCATGCACATCCTACACGGCATACACCTCATGTACACCATGATCACACCCATTCTCATATGTATGCTAGAGTATACAAATGTACACATTATGACCGCAAAGGTCATTTAGGAAAGTTGTCTTGATAAGATAAATTATGTAAATTTTACAAATAAAAATGTTTGGGTTCCTTATGATGTTAACCCCCGTGGACCCAAAAAGAAATAAGTACCAAAATCCCCACCTCTTGTATTTGATATAGGTGTGGGCTCTCACATGACGTGAGAGGTATGGTACCTTGATGGGTGGTTGCGTTTGAGCTTGATGGATATTACATTGGATGCATCACCTTTAAAGATGTTTGGTGGGAGGACCACCATGGTTTGGAGACCTATAAATTAGTTCATTGGTTTTAGTAACTATCTCTAACTCTCTTTTTATTTACATGCTTTCATATAAATGTTTTTAGCATGTTTTGGCTTCAATGCTTATTATGTTAAATAATCATGTTTTGTACTATATGTGGTGATTACTTGTTTAGATGTAGTTTTCGTTAAAACTTGTGTTTATACTTATACAAGTAGTGAGTTACACTTGATTATCATATGTTTGTGCCTCATTACTCATTTGTACTCATTACATGTACATGTATAACCTAGTTTTGATTATTCTTTCATTTATACTTATTTTCTCTATTTTTGTACATGTTTGCTTCATGTATATATTATTTTTGTCTAAAACTAGTAAATATATATGTATACCCTTGAGTCACTTGCCTTCATGCAATATTCTATTATGAACTCGTTTATATTTGGGATATGACGTATACTTTTAGTTTCATCAAAACATACATTTATCTTGATGCTTGTTTAGTTTTGATGAAAATTTTAATTTTGATGATTTTCATGTTTTGATAAAAGAATCTCATGTTTGTTTTGAACCTTATTAATTATTTTCATGAATATGCTATTTATATGATTTTTGTTCACTCACATTATTTTTTTTTTAACTCATGACTTTATTTTCATGAGCTTTATATGAGAGCTTTATAGATCTTAAGTGTTAATTTTTGTATAATATACATGTTTCATGGGATACATATGATTTGATTTCATATTTGAAGGATCTTTAACTAGTTTTTCAAAAAATTACTTTAAACTAGTTATTTATTCTTCACTTTGTAGTGTCTTCAATCTATAATTATTTTCAAATCTTATTTTTGAAAACGTCTACCCTTCAAGGGCGGATGGTTGGGCGACCATTCCTTATATACCCTTATTGAATAATTTTTAAATTTGTGCATGAATAGGGTGGTAGGTATGAGTTATGCACATGATCTTCATGGAATTTTATTTTTATATACTCATATGTGTTTCTTATATATGTATGTTTCAAATTTCAATTGGTATTTTCGTTTACATACATACATATATATGATTTGATTGTGCTTGTTTTACAATATCTTTACATTCTTAAAGCACAAATTATATTTATGTTAAGCTTGATTTTATTCTAAATATTAATTGGTATCTTTTCAGACTTATGCATTAATTTCAATTTGTATTTATTTGGTATCAAATGTACTTCATGTTTCACCTTCAATTGGTATCAAAATCTACTTTTGGTATCTTAAAATTTTTTTTAAAGAGTGGTACCAAATTTGTTTTTGTCAATTACAATTTAATTTCATTGGTATCAAAATTTGTTTTGTTGACTTCAAGGAATTTCAAAAACTTGTTTTAAAATGATTTTTCAAAAATTTCTTAAAATTTGTTGATATATATTGCCTATATGCAAGGAGAGTTTAACATCTCTTCTATATATAGATTCATGTTGAGTGTATCTCACATTGAGGAGCTTGACCACTCTTCTTTACGTGATACACATGTATAGAGGGAGTTTAACATCTCTATTTATACATTTTATATTATGCTTTATGTGGGTTACGGCCTAGTCATCCCTTCTCCATGTAATGCATGTATGCATTAGGAGCTAACTTTACGTCTCTCCTCTTCATGAATGTATATCGCATATACATCTTTATTGTTTGATTGTCCTCATCCCTTTGTTGATGAAGTGACAAAAAGAGGGAGAAGAATTTTAAGAGTTTATATATGCATGTTTATATTTGGTAATTATGCATATATGTTTTTTTGTTTAAGTTTATGCATATTATTGAATATCCTTATTGTTTATGCTATGCATGAGTTAAAGGAGAGCTTCCATGAAGCTTATCTTTAATCCATGCATATATAACTCCATGAGTTTTGTCATCATCAAAAAGGGGGAGATTGTTAACCTAAAGACTCATCACTCTAGTTTTAATGATGATTAACTCATGTAGTTATAATACTAATGATCTTGTGTTTATATAGTTTCAGATGTTTGATCAAGATCTTAGTAGGTGTTTAGCTTCAACAAAAGATTTTAAGAGAGTTTTAAATTCAGTTTTTCCTACCTTTCTTAGTGTTTTCTCCACTTGTTTTTGGGCTAAAACTTTCATATCAAAAGGAAAGTTTTTCAAGAGTGCTTTCAAAAGAGATTTCTTGAGTTTTCACCACAACTCTATCTTGTTTTTCTCATACCTACTTGAGCTTTCATTGCTAAATCCATCCTATAGTATCTTTGTTGTGAGAGTTGTTTTTGTGATCAAGAGAAGTGATCACAAGATTGCATTCTTGTATTGTGAGGAGTTGTAGAGGTTGTGACCTCGGCAAAGAGAGTTTTGTGGTGATCAAGTGAAGTGATCACCAAGTATTGCGACGTGTGGTTGGAGGAGTTGTAAGAGGTGCGGCCTCAGCAAGCTAGTGTGCTTGCGTGTGTTGTTCTTGCGAGAACAAGAGAGGGACTAGTGAGTCCAAGAGTTCTAGTGTGAACTCGTTGTATGTGTTGGTGCACCGAGTGATCTTGCGGGATCGATTCTGTTAGAAATCCTTCATAGTGTTGAAGGTGGGGACGTAGAGCAAAGGTGCTCGAACCTCAAAATAATTCTCCCGTGTTTGCGATTGCTCATCTCTCTCTCTCTCTCACTTATGTTTATATATCTTGCATGCTTAGATTATTTTTCACTTTATATGCTTGATATACTTGTTCTTAATTGATATATGCTTGGGATTGTTTGCTCACACTTGTACTAAACTAAGAGAGCCATAGTGGTACCTCAACTCTTAATTTAGAGGAATCTTGAGGAGATAGTCCAAAACCCTTCACCACGAATTCGGCTACACTTTTGTGTTATGCCTTTGTGTTAACTCAGTAGCTTTAGTTTGCATAAATAGTCCGCATCATTCATCATTAGAATAGTTAGTACACCTATTCACCCCCCTCTAGGTGTATTTTCATATATATACATATATATATATATATATATACATATATATATATATATATACATATATATATATATATATATATATACACATATATATATATATACACATATATATATATATATACACATATATATATATATATATATATATACATATATATATATATGCTTTATCGCTTTTTAAGTATCGATGATCGTGTATTTAGTATGTTTTCATGGAATAACATATTTGTTTTATTCCTTATTTGAAGGATTTCGTACTAGTTTTCTAAATTATCTTTAAACTAGTTTCGCATTCTTCCATTGATCAAGTTTTCAACCTATGTTAAATTATTTTTAAATATTATTTTTGAAAATTTCTACCCTAAAAGGGGATTGGATGGGCGACCATGCCTTGTATACCTTTATTGAATATCTTTTAAACTTGTGCATGAAAGGGAGAATGTTATGAGTTATGCGTAATCTTAATGATATTTCATTTTTGTATACTCATGTTTTATATATATATATGTGTGTGTGTGTGTGTGTGTGTGTGTGTGTGCGTGTGTGTGTGTGTGTGTGCATCATATATTCTAATTGATATTTTATTGCTCTGATCACACATACATATATATGATTGATTGTACTTGTTTTATATTGATCATACATGTTTTTTAACACAAATTAATTTCATGCTAAGATTGATTCATGTTCTTAATGATAATTGGTATCCTATATAAGCATATGCATTGTTTTTATTGGCATTTCATAAAGGGGGAGAAAAATACTTGATTTATCTTTCAATTATTTTTATTTTCAATTGGTATGTTACTCCACTCTTTATGAAGAAAAATATTTTGTTTTGAAAAAAGTTAACATTTTCAATATTAGTATCAGTAATCTTCAACTGATATTATTCTCACATTGGTATCTATATTGCAAAATAATTTTAATATTTACCTAAAAAATTTGGTTTAAAATTTACTTTCAATTGGTATCATTTCTTTCTATTGGTATCAATTGGTAAAAAGATTGTTTCAATTTCAATTGGTAAAAAGATTGTTTTTCTCTCAATTGATATAAAAATATGTTTTTATTGGTGCTGTTTGTTTTTTCTTCACCCTTTATTGATGAATGACAAAAAGGAGAAGGATTTGGATTTATATATGCATGTTTTCTTATTTATGTTCATGTATATATACATGTCTTTTATGGTTCTTATCGCATATTTTTTATTATTGTTTATTGGTATTTGATTTACATTGAATATCTATTTGTTTAGTTGCTATGCATGAGTTAAGGGGGAGCTTCTATGAAACTTATCTTTAATCTATACATATATAACCTCATAAGTTTTGTCATCATCAAAAAGGGGGAGATTGTTGGCCCAAAGGCTCTTCACCTTAGTTTTGATGATGACTAACTTATAAAGTTAAGTTAATAATGATCTTGTGTTTATGTAGTTCAGTTATTGATCAAGATCTTAGTAAGTGTTTAACTTCAACAAAGGATTCAAAGTCAAGTTTTGGAGCTATCACGTGTTAATTCAAGACCTCGCGCTTCAAGATCGCATCTAGTACTTGAGATGGGGTCAAGCTCGTGGATCGTTGGATCGAATCATCTTGAAGATGAAGATCGACAAGAAGACTTCAATTTAGGTTTGTTAAGTTTTGTTTAGATCATGTGTAAAGATAGTTTAGTTTTGATATGCTCAAATTCACGCACACACAAGTTCAAAAGTTTTGGTTTAGATTTAACTGTTTTGGAGTTTCTAGAATATATCTTTCGTTTTCATGAATAGATTTCTGAAATCAACTAGAGGGGGGGTGAATAGGTGATGGCTATATGTAAATGGCACAAATGCGGAATTTAAAATTTAACTAACACAATTAGCTCAAATAAAAGACTTGCAATAAATGAAGCAATTTATAGTGCAAGAAAATAAAGGAGTTGAGTTTAGAGAGATTTGAGCAAACGCAAACACGCAGATATGTTTCCGAGGTTCGAGCCACGCTCTACGTCCCCGCCTTCACACTTGAAGGATTTCCACTATTGAAGATCCCACTGGACCACCAATACAAGGACACACTTGTCCTATCTCTCGTGATGCCGCAACACCACCCGGAGCACACTAGCTCGCCTTGAGGCCGATGCCTCTACAACTTCACTCAATAAGAAGATGATCACACTTGATCAAAAATCGCTCACTTGCACAATCCTAGAACCAATATGTAGATGAAGAATTATGGGATTGTGTAGTGCAAAAGCTAGAGAGAAGTAGAGGTAAAGACTTCAAATGAGTGTCTAGAAATTTAGGGCTTTTGGAGAGAAAATCTTTTCTAAATGAAAGCCTTTTGAAAACTTGTAAATCTTTTGAAAATCTCTTGTAAAAAATGATCTTAATTGTTGTATTATCATCTTGAAGTGACCTCCTATTTATAGGGATCAAAAACAGCTCCAGAGATTCGTTGGGATCAAATCCCAAAAGAAAATCTGTCAGAAAATAGAGCTGTTGGAGTCTGTCAGAAAACCTGACAGCAGCCGGTCGACCGGGACGGTCGACCGCCAACGGTCAAAAATCAGACCGTTGGGGATCTACGGTCGACCGCCCGGTCGACCCAAACAACCCGAGAGCACTGCACAGTGCTCGGTCGACCGAGACGGTCGACTAACACGACATGCACAGAATTGTGCGCGCCGGTCGACCGGGACGGTCGACCGGTTTCTGTCAGTTCTGAAAAATCAGAACTTCCAGAAACCAGAAACCTGGTTTTTTAGAAATGGTCTTGGATTTGAAGTTTTGTATCTTGTAAAACTTAGAGTGTGAGCCTATGTCACTACTCTAACAAGTTTGAAACATTTGTATAAAAAACTTCTTTGATAAAACTTGTTTTTCCAAATAAATGTTTTTCCAAAAACTTAAACTATTTTCCGAAAAACTTAATCTAAACATGTTAACTCTAAATTGAAAATAGAAATTAAAAATCCTTTTTGAAGTCATGAACCAAATTAAAATGTGTGTGTAGGTGGTAATCCCATAACTCTACTTCTAACATCTAGGTTTTGACAAAATATCTAAAATGAAAAATACAAATACAAATCTTGGTATTCTTCATAGTCTTGATCTTGACTTGGTCTTTTCTTCATCGTCTTGTTCCCGAAGCTTTCTATTGTGCTTGGCTTGGGAATGCAAATCTTTGGCGAACTCCAAACTTGTGAGTCTTGATTGTGGAGCCATCAAATCAACCTGTTTAACCTGAAATGCTTTTAAACAAAAATTGTTAAATACATAACTAGATATGGTTTGTTATCATCAAAATATCCATCAAGATATAGGGCTAATGGCCTTTGGGCCAACAATCTCCCCCTTTTTGATGATAACAAAACATATTTAGTTATCACAAATATTTTGGGTGGAGACTTCAAGTGAAGCTCCCCCTCAACACATGCATATACAAAAAAATATGCTCAAGCATAGACAAATCTCAAAAGAAATGGTGGGTGATAATCCACAATACATCCATAACACATATATCCATGCTAGATAAACATACTCATGTCACAAAAGTACTCATGTCATAAAATAGAAATGAAACACACATGTCCACAAAGCATAACCAAACAAAAGCATAACCAAACAAGTACATGTCCACACAAACATAAATACAAGATAAAGATGTTCAACAACAGAAAAATATACACAAAATATGGAGTCTCTCTCAACAAATAACTCTCCCCCTTTTTGACATCATCAAATAAAGGGGAGGTCACTCTCATCACTCGGCACCACCAACATCATCGCCCTCATCGTCGTCATCATCTTCGTCGTCCTCTGATGAGCTCTCCACAGCAGTGCCTTCAGCCATGGTCTTATCTCCATCATCGTCTTCCTCTGAAGAAGAAGAAGAAGAAGCGGCCTCCCTGGATCAACGCCGACCACCTTAGGCCGAGGTGGGGGAACAGAAGAAGGAGCTCTGGTAGGAAATTGAGGGCCGGTAGAGGGAAGGGGACGAGCAATGGAAGTGGGATCAGGAGAAAACATGTCGAATTTCGTAAAGAGTGCCTCAAATTGCGTATCCATGAATCTCATGGAGTCAGCAAAATAGGACATATCGTTACGAATTCCTAGGATCTGTGAGTTCATCTCCGCACGGAAAGCGGCCTCTTGTTGGAAACGGGCGTCCATCTCCATACGAAGAGCTGCCTCCCGCTGCTCAATCCAGGACTGGTGCTCCTGAATCTGAGAGCGAACCTCAGAAGAAATCATGGCCTGAAAATCTGAAGGTAAGACAAGGCCAGGAGCAGAAGATATCCCTGGGGCCGAAGAAGACCCAGGTGCAGATGAAGATCCAGGAACAATAGGAGGAGGAACAGAAGGTTGCACAGGAGCGTGACGACGCAACTGAGCTTCCATCCTTTTCAATAGAACTCCGTCAATGTCTATTTGAGGATCATCAGAAGTCTTAGAAGAAAGATCGAAGCCTAGAGTTTTGAGAAGACGGGTGATAATCATGCCAAAGGGTAAACCCCTACCGGACATGCGAATCTGGTCGGATGCCATGTGGGAAGCAATGAGACGGGGAAAATTTATCTTAATGCCTCGCAAAAGACAATAGATAATCAAAGGCACAGGACCCCTAGCATGGCTATATTCACCAGATTTAGGGACAATGTCATAGAAAATAATCTTGGCTAGGACTTGGGAAGTGAGAGTGAACCTGCTCACAACTTCGTTCCTGACCAAGCTGGGGTTGTCATCCCCGTGAATCAATGTGGATGCGGTGAGCGCAGACTCACCCTCCGGAAACTCATAATCATGAAGGTCATGGGAATATATATCAGCTCCACCAGGGGAGAGATGTAGGATATCAGCGAACTGACCAATGCTTATGTCAATGTCCCTGCCTAGGACTCTAGAGAAGATACGGTTTCCATCAAAAGAGAGATTGGCATAGAAATAAGGCACGAGGGATGTATAAACTTGTTCTTTAATGGTTAAGAACTCGTTTAAGGAGTTGTTCTGCAAAATACGGGGGATATCAAGGTGTTCAAAGTCTTGAATAACTACAAATCTCCCTGAAATGATGTTCCTCTTGGAAAGATTGATATAACGATTTCCAGCAAGCTCATTTATAAAAGTTCTTTTAGGTTTAGGAGTGTGGGAAGAAGTATGAGCTACTGATTTGCCTTTCTCAGTCCTAGTCCTTTTAGATGTAGACATGTTTTTGAAGAAAAAGATGATTTTTAGGTTAGGGCTTGATCTAGAAAGCTTAGAGACCTAGAAATATTGACAAATAGGGGAAGATCTTAAAGCTAGATAGTAAGATCAGGAGAAAAAATCAGATTTTTACCTGAAAGATGAAGAACCAAAACCCTAGATCAAGAAAACCTGAATATCTTCGAATCCAGCGGATGGGAAGACCTGAAATTGAAGATCCAGTAGTTGGAGATGGAATTTGAAGTGGGTTTTAAATGGATTTTGAAATGATTGAGAGATTGGAGAGAAAGAGAAATTTTTGGAGAAGGGGAGAATATGGGTTCGTCGGTTGAAAGAGTGAGAGAGAGAGAAAAAGTGAAAATAAATAGCAGTTTAGGGCTGAATTCGACGAACGGTCGACCGGTCGGTCGACCCAGAAAACCTGAGAGCTCTGTAATCTCAGAGCGGTCGACCGGTCGGTCGACCCAAGGATCCCGAGAGCTCTGCAAACTTGCAGCTGTCGACCGGGTCTAAGGACGGTCGACCGATAGCAGATAAAAAATAAAGGCAATTTATTTCAGGTAAAATCGGTCGACCGCGCCTATTTACGGTCGACCGTCTTTGCCTGAAAGACAGTCTGCAGCAACAGCCAGAAGGAAAAATTTTTTTTTAAAAAAAATTTAATTAAATACAAGGATGATATAATTATACAAACAACATGTTTTAATCTTCATTAAGTCAACTTATCAACCAAAATTACATACAAGACGTTTTATATTGATTTTTCATATATAATACAAAGTTTTAGAGATGTTGAAGCCGAATACCCAGTGACGGGTTCTGAACTTCATCCTCTTGATTCCTCTTGAATGAGTTGAGGTGCGCAATTGCCATCTCTAAGGTATTTGCTTTAAATATGAAAAAATTTTATAAAAATTAATTTTTAGTTTTTGAAATACGATGAGTACATAGATATATCATGAAGACTAGATATGTGGACATTCACAAAAGATATCAAACAAAAAAAATATGGCATATACACAATTGAGATAGAAATGTAACTCTACAT
The DNA here is from genome assembly GCA_038442645.1 of Agave tequilana. Classification (NCBI taxonomy): domain Eukaryota; kingdom Viridiplantae; phylum Streptophyta; class Magnoliopsida; order Asparagales; family Asparagaceae; genus Agave; species Agave tequilana. The sequence continues at coordinate 132,328 of JAVJIF010032668.1, forward strand.
TAGCATATGTCTATAGAGCAAAAAAATAAGTTAACACTTCTATACATTTGTATATATATCATACAAAAAATTAAACTTTTAAATGGAGAAGTTACCGAACATAGGCAATCTCCAAAATATAGGTGCCTCCACGATAGCGATGCAAGCTTGATGTGATCTTTGGGCTTTGTTGCATCCACCACCCGGGCACCGTTTCCCCCTATGTCTTGGAGGAAGTAGATCCACCTGTATCAACTAAAATTGGTGGGTCTTTTGGTACCCAAATTTTCTTGGGTCCTATAGGGTTAGTACCGGGGCGAACCCAAACATGTTTGTTATGTACATTATGCTTAGCAAAACAAAATTTTTCTAAATGGCCTTTGCGGCCACAATGCGTGCATACATAAATTTTATCACTACCATACATATGTGCATGCTTATGTGTGTGTGCATGTTTCCGTGCATGAGCATGGTGTGTATGTTTCCCTTGGGTTACTCCCTTAGGAAATCTAGATGCAAATTTATTAAGATCAAAAGCACACTTCTTTAAAGTATTATCCAAATTTTCAACACGTTTTTGAATTTCCACAAATTCATTTTTATTACAAGAAACCATGGGGGTTTTTCCTTTATTAGCCAATTTATATTTATCAAAGTCATTTTTCAATTTTTCAAAAGCAATAGATAAAACATTCTTTTCATTAAGACAAGTATCAAGTTTATTCTTTAAAATATCATTTTCCTTTTTCAATTTTTTATTATGAGATTGAGAGATCTCATATCTATGTTGTAGTTCTTCAAAAAAATGTGCAAGTTCATCCATTGTAAGATCATCATCTTCTAAAGTGTTATCAAGGGTTACCTTAGAAGCATCCTCACCTTGTGCCATGAAGCACATATGAGCGGCGTCGTTCTCCTCTTCAGATTCTGACTCCGTGTCATCTCACGTTGCTACCATAGCCTTTTTCTTCCTTGGTACATGCTTGGAGGTGGTTGCTTGGAGAGCGGGGCAATCCACTATGAGATGTCCGATCTTCTTGCAATGGAAGCAAGGACCGGGTTCTTCTCTCTTCTTTTCAAACCTTCCTTGAGGTTTCCCTCTTCGGAAGTTGCTTTGCCTCCCTTTCCTGTAAAACATTTTGCCTACCTTCCGGATAAGCATGGCAAAGTCCTCATCGCAATCCTCCGATGAGTCGTCCTCTTCAATAGTGGTTGGAGTGGCTTTGAAGGCGATTGTTTTCTTCTTGGGTGCCTCCCTTTCTTCTCTTACCTTCATCTCCATCTCATGGGTTTTGAGATTACCGATGAAGCCGGAGAAGTCCATCTCCTCCCGATCGTTAAGCTCTTTGAGAGTGGTCGCCTTGACTTCCCAAGCTTTGGGAAGAGCTCTAATGACCTTGCGAATCTTTTGGTCATTGTCGATCGTGTCACCTAGAGAAGATAAAGCATTAGTGATCTTGGTGAAACGAGTGAGCATGTCATTAATACTCTCACTTTCAAGCATATAAAAATTCTCATATTGAGAACGTAGCAAGTCAATCTTGGATCTCTTGACTTGTGACGTTCCCTCATGAGTCACAATTAAAACATTCCATACTTCATATGCAGATTTACAGTTAATAATGCGTGAGAGGTCATCTTCATTAAGGGCTTGGGTTAAAGCATATTGAGCCCTAGCATTAGCCTCATAGTCCTTGGTAGTGTCCTCGGACCATGATCTCTCATCGGTGAGAGGCTCTACAAATTCTTTAGTTATGGCCCTAGCTACCCTAACTCCTAGGGACTTAAGAAAGAGGTTCATCTTGACCTTCCAAATGGGGAAGTTCAAGCCATCAAATTTAGGTGGGGACTTGATGCTAGAAAAATCAAGTGAAGCCATAGAAGAATAGTAAAATGCATAAAATATGAAGAATGCAACAAATAGTATAGCCAATAACAAGGATCTCCCTAAGGTGGTTAAACCAAATACTAGGGTTAGGCTCTGATACCAATTGAAATCACCTAGAGGGGGGGTGAATAGGTGATGGCTATATGTAAATGGCACAAATGCGGAATTTAAAATTTAACTAACACAATTAGCTCAAATAAAAGACTTGCAATAAATGAAGCAATTTATAGTGCAAGAAAATAAAGGAGTTGAGTTTAGAGAGATTTGAGCAAACGCAAACACGCAGATATGTTTCCGAGGTTCGAGCCACGCTCTACGTCCCCGCCTTCACACTTGAAGGATTTCCACTATTGAAGATCCCACTGGACCACCAATACAAGGACACACTTGTCCTATCTCTCGTGATGCCGCAACACCACCCGGAGCACACTAGCTCGCCTTGAGGCCGATGCCTCTACAACTTCACTCAATAAGAAGATGATCACACTTGATCAAAAATCGCTCACTTGCACAATCCTAGAACCAATATGTAGATGAAGAATTATGGGATTGTGTAGTGCAAAAGCTAGAGAGAAGTAGAGGTAAAGACTTCAAATGGGTGTCTAGAAATTTAGGGCTTTTGGAGAGAAAATCTTTTCTAAATGAAAGCCTTTTGAAAACTTGTAAATCTTTTGAAAATCTCTTGTAAAAAATGATCTTAATTGTTGTATTATCATCTTAAAGTGACCTCCTATTTATAGGGGTCAAAAACAGCTCCAGAGATTCGTTGGGATCAAATCCCAAAAGAAAATCTGTCAGAAAATAGAGCTGTTGGAGTCTGTCAGAAAACCTGACAGCAGCCGGTCGACCGGGACGGTCGACCGCCAACGGTCAAAAATCAGACCGTTGGGGATCTACGGTCGACCGCCCGGTCGACCCAAACAACCCGAGAGCACTGCACAGTACTCGGTCGACCGAGACGGTCGATTGACACGACATGCACAGAATTGTGCGCGCCGGTCGACCGGGACGGTCGACCGGTTTCTGTCAGTTCTGAAAAATCAGAACTTCCAGAAACCAGAAACCTGGTTTTTTGGAAATGGTCTTGGATTTGAAGTTTTGTATCTTGTAAAACTTAGAGTGTGAGCCTATGTCACTACTCTAACAAGTTTGAAACATTTGTATAAAAAACTTCTTTGATAAAACTTGTTTTTCCAAATAAATGTTTTTCCAAAAACTTAAACTATTTTCCGAAAAACTTAATCTAAACATGTTAACTCTAAATTGAAAATAGAAATTAAAAATCCTTTTTGAAGTCATGAACCAAATTAAAATGTGTGTGTAGGTGGTAATCCCATAACTCTACTTCTAACATCTAGGTTTTGACAAAATATCTAAAATGAAAAATACAAATACAAATCTTGGTATTGTTCATAGTCTTGATCTTGACTTGGTCTTTTCTTCATCGTCTTTTTCCCGAAGCTTTCTATTGTGCTTGACTTGGGAATGCAAATCTTTGGCGAACTCCAAACTTGTGAGTCTTGATTGTGGAGCCGTCAAATCAACCTGTTTTAACCTGAAATGCTTTTAAACAAAAATTGTTAAATACATAACTAGATATGGTTTGTTATCATCAAAATATCCATCAAGATATAGGGCTAATGGCCTTTGGGCTAACAATTTCATCAAAAGAAGTTTACATAGTTTAATGTATATTGGATTTCATCCATATACAGCTATACTTTATATGTTTAGAAAAACTTATTTTGATGTATCTAATTCATGTGTTTAAGTTTTCTTTTTATCAAAGCTTTTTTTGAGATTTAATGTCAAAAACAAAGATATATTATTTATATGCGTATTGGATTCTATCCATACACACTATGCTTCAAAAGTATTTCAAATATCCTGTTTTTATATTTATACAAGCTTTGCAGAAAATGAATTTCCATTTCAAAATCTAAGTTTTGAAAAATACAGATTTTGTTTAAACTTAAATTTTTATGCCTCAAAAATAGTTCAAATAATTTCTATTATGTGTTGAATTTTGATCACACATATTTGTACTTCAAATATTTACATAAACTTATTTTGTGAATTTTATGGGATTTTATTAGATTTTATGGGTATTTAAAGGTCTAAATTTTCAACCCTTTAATCCCTGTTTTGAGCCTTCTGGTGGTCGATCGACCGGTCGACTGGACCAGATCTCAGTCGACTAGTCGGTTGACTGTTGTGCACAAGACGTGCACAAAGACCTAGCTTATATGGCCGGTTGACCGCACGGTCGACAACTGTAAGAGACTCAGTCTCTGTTTGGCTCGGTCGACCAGGCGGTCGACCGACAGGCTGTTTGCCTTGGAGGCGGTCGACCGATGGCCTCAAACGGTCGAAAATTCGACCGTTGGTCGGTCGACCAGCCCGTCCACCGACAGGGCTCAAACGGTCGAAAATCCAACCGTTAGCCGGTCGACCGACAACCAATTCTGGGCAATTTTTGACCCCAACGGCTATATTCTGAAGAGGCTATAAATATTGGATTTTTATGGGCTGTTTCATTAAGATTTTTCAAGAGAAATTTTACCAATTTTTCTAATGCCTTCTTGCTCATATTCTAAAGAGTCTTAAAACAAGTTTTGGAGCTTCAAATCTATCTTTAGTTTTATTTTCAAAGTTTTGGAAAATTAAAAGAAAATAAGTTTTGGAAATCTAATTTGTTCTTCATTTTCTTTATCTATCAAGAAGTTTTTCTCAAAAGTTTTCTTTGTAGTTTATTTTTCAAACACTTTGGTTTCTCACATATTTGAGCCAATCAATTCAAAATCTATTTTTAGGATTTTTGATTTTTTTGAGAAAATTGTTTGTGATCTCTTTAGATCACCAAGTGACGTTTGTAATCATAAGATCACCAAATTGTAAACTTTTTCTTTTTTTGTGCTATGCTTTGTGCCTTCCTCTTGTGCAGAGGAGAAAGAGAGTTGGAGTTGTATACTCCCGATGCTGAGTTGTAATTCCTCGGTGAAGGTCCTTTGTGGAAAATCCTATAGTGGATAGTGAAAATCCTTCTATGTGAAAGGTAGGGACGTAGAGCAGTAGCTCGAACCTCAAAACATATCCTTGTGTTTGTATTTGGATCTCTCTCATCTCTCTCTCTTTATATCTTGTATCGTTTTTACTTGCTCATATTTATATACATGCTTGATATTGTTTGTGCACTCACACTTGTGTTTAATAAAGAGAGCTATTGAAGGACTTCAACTCTTAATTTAGAGGAATCGTGAGGAGCAGTTTCAGAGCCCTTCACGGGGAATTCGGACTCACTCTTTATAACACTTTGTGTGTTTGCAATTAAGTTTTTAATTCTGCATTATTTTCCTTAAATTAGCACTACACCTATTCACCCCCCCCCCCCCCCCCAAACACCCACCCACACACACACACACACGCACACACAAACCTCCCCTAGGCGTACTTTCACGTTGTTACTCACATATACCGGGAGAGTAATCCGATTGCACATTGTCTGATGTTCAGAGTTTCTAACATTGTCACTCCTACTTGGTGATGAAATACTCCAGCCTTTTGTTATTTTTTTGTTTTTGATGATATTTGTCGTAGGCTGAGTTTTAGGATTTGTTGATTTTCATTTGAATTGAACTCTTATGTACTACTTTTTATTTGATATTATTAATATGTTGGAGATGTGATGATGAGAGTGCTAAAGAGATGCCAATATAGCTAGAATGTCTCAGTGCACTGACTAATTCCTGTCACCCAACAATCTTATTTAAAAAAAAAAAATACCTTGAGAAAAATATCAAATGGGGTTTTGAATCGTGTTGCGGGCGCGTCTTCGAGAGAGAGAGTGAGAGAGAGAGAGCAGGTGACCCACAAATTCTCCTTTCCTTTCTTTCGATTAGTTGAGTTTCAAGTTTCTAAATTTGACCGACTGTCGCCCTTTGGACTTTGAATTCGGGGGACCGCCTCCTGCGGTGCATCCAATAGGACTTCACCACGTAGAGAATAGCACCGTCCCTCACCGATAAAGGACCGGAACAATATAAATCTCTCTCACCGTTGCCTTTGTTGCCCTTTGTTTTTAGGCTTTAGCTTTCTATAATAAATTTGTAAATAACTAAGTTTGGTACCAACTGCCCTCAACAGCCAAATTAATGAAAGAGCGCACTCAAAAATAAAAGTTACACGTAAGTTTCAGGTTTCATTATGTTTATCTATTCACATCAACATGCCAATGTCATCCTAAGTTAGAGTAGTGAATGTTAAATTTGGACCTTCACAGTTGACCAGTTTACTTTTATTCGAATTTACTTAACACCCTGGTTGTAAAATGTGCTATTTTCTAAAAACATGCAGATTAATTAACAAATTGAATTAAATTAAACCAAACTTCCTAGTATGCTACTACATAATTAAAACAAAATATATATTCTAGCCTGGGGAATATAGTTGCGTAGTTGTTGCCAATAAAGGATCAAAAGTCCGTCTCTTTGCTCAGACGCTGGTTCGACATTGTTCAGTAACAGTAAAAAAAATATCTCAAAATCACCATCACCCGGCTTAAGACGGTAGACAGAGCCTCTTACTCAGACAGAGAATTGTTGCTCAGAAATAAAAATAAAACTTGAAGAAATATGAGAGTGAAAGAAAAGAAATGTAGCTGTAAATATCAAATTTCTATTATCCTCCGAGAATGAACGGAGACATGCTCTATTTATAGGCACAGAGCTCTAACCCGTTACTAATAGCTCCCGCATAAATCAAGCGCACGTGCAGGTTAGTTGCAATTAATGTACAACAACTTTGCACGTTCGCAAATCGGCTTTTACGGGGTCAAGAAATGTTACAAATCAAAACAATAAAGTACTCGCGAGAGTGAGATAAAGCTCGAGAATATTCCGAGTCCAAGTGCTCAGGAAATACACCGCGTCTCCATTGCTCGGGAAAGACCTGGTCCAAGTGCTTGGGATGATCCCGAGTCCAAGTGCTCGGGATCCACTCTGAAGTCACTCTGAGTTCAAGTACTTGGTGATGATTTTGAGGTCAAGTGCTAGGGAATCACTCCGAGTTCAGGTACTCAGGTCACTTCGCCCAAAAGCTCGGAGTTAGCTCCGAAAGACAAAAATAATTTTGAAAATGTAGCAGATCCAAGAACCCCTTGAATGAAGCTGCAATCGTGTCCGCAGGTCATTGACACACGCCACCCGAGCCGGAGCCAAGCCCGGTTCGGTTTAGCGCGTGTGCGCGCGTGTGAGGAGGTGGCTCATGGCCTAACACTCATAACAATAGACAATGAAAGAGTTGGTATATAAATCACTTAACTTTTTTTTGTCTGTCCAATGTTGGAAAAAAATCCAAGGCAAAATAAGGGAAACTTAAGTTTTTCTGTCCAAAATCAAATGCCAGTCTGATTAGTGTCTAAGTAAGGGATTTAAAAGATATTACTATAATTAAGGAGCGCTCAATTGAACAGAGAATATCACACTTGATTTTCACCTACCTGGTCAATTGGACAAATGGATCTTGATCTTTATTTGAATTGTCAAGAACAACAAGAGGTGGTGCCCTGTTTGGGAAAGGTGTTTGAGTTCTCTTGCTCAGATAGAGTTCGTTGTTACTCATATATACCGGGAGGGTAATCGGGTTGCAGATTATCTGACATTTAGAGTTTCTAGTATTGTCACTCTTACTTGGTGATGGACTATTACAGATTTTTATTATTATTTTCTTTTTGATGATGTTTTTAGAGGCCTAATTTTAAGATTTGTTGATTTTCGTTTGAATTGAACTCGTACTATTTTTTTATTTGATATTATTAATACGTTGGAGATGTGTTAGATGATGAGAGTGTTAAAGAGGTGCTCGCATGTACCTCGAATGTTTTAGTGTACTTACTAATTCCTGACACCGGTCAATCTTAGAAAAAAAAGGAAAAAAAAAACAATACCTCAGGAAAAATACCAAATGGAGTTTTTGAATTGTGTTGCAGGCGCGTGTTTGAGAGAGAGAGAGGGAGAGAGAGAGCGGTGAACCCACAACTTCTCCTTTGCTTTCTTTAGATTTGTTGAGTTCAAGTTTCAAAATTTGACCGACCGTTGCCCTTTGGACTTTGAGCTCGGGGCCTGCCTCGCGTGGTGCAACCAATAGGACTTCGCCACGTAGAGAATAGCACCGGCCCGCAACTTGCTTTTAGGATTTAGCTTTCTATAATAAATTTAAAAATAACTAAGCACCCACAAATAAAAGTTACATGTAAGTTTCAGGTTTCATTATGTTTATCTATTCTCGTCAACATGCCAATGTCATCCTAAACTTGATTAGTGATAGTTAAATGTGGTGCTTAACAATTGATTAGTTTATTTTTATTCGAATTTACTTATCACACAAATACGACAGATCAAATTTTATTCTTTCCCTGAAACTAAAACAGAGATCATAAAGATATTTTAATCTCAGACTCCCCACAAAGCCACAACCCTCGCTCCTTCCCTCCTGCTTCTTGCTAATGAGTCAGACCTTACTCGCTGACAGATCATTTATATTGATAATAACTATTAGGACAAATAAGATATTTGATGCGAGGTATTTGGCCCATATTTGGGATTTGGATCCACCATATTTGATTCGAATCTATCTATATGGGATTTGGATCCTCCATATTAGATTCGAATCTATCTCAGTCGTCTATCACACATGAGCTAAATCGCAAACAGTTCGAACGGAACAAATTTAGGAGTCCAATTTTTTCCATTCATGTTCTATTTTTTTTTTATCGAGACTTATTTTTTTTATTTTTCCGCTTTAAATTTTTTAAATTAAACATAAATTATCAAGATGCGCAAAAAGAGATCAACTTAATTATTTGGATTGCAAATATTTTCTTTTAGTTATTTGAGTCATAATTCAGGAGATATCTAGTGAGAAACTATTTGTCCAAATTAAGAAGAAGAATGTTCTTGTTGGAAGATTTGTCCGTTTTTTTTGCTTTTAATATCTTAGAAGTGTTTTTGAATTCTCATAGTTTTAAGAGATTTGAAAGGAAAAGAATAGTCTATTAAACCCAGGTATAAGGAAAAAGATCGAAAAAAAATAGAACAAGATATTTGCCTAATTATTTGGCTGACAATTTAAGAAAGTACGAGTAAGAAAAGAGTTCTAAAAATTAAGAAAATATCTCATTTAAAGAACTTTTTTAATAAATTTTCAGTGAAGAGAAAAAAGAAGAGAGTTCTCAAATGAAAAACAAAAGGTTTTCTTCGAAAGAGATTTTTTTAGTTAATTATTATAGATAATAATAATTTAGAATGTAAGGAGAAAAAGAAGGATCGATCCCGAAAAGTAACTGTAAAAAGAAAAAAACCCAAGAAAGAAAAAACAAGAAGGTTTTCAAGACCAAACAATATTGTCTATGCCATCCGGACAAAAATTTCCAAAAAAAAAAAGACAACAAATTTCTCCGTTTTAAAAGTTCATATTTTTAAAACCTTGGTGTTTCACTAAGGCAAATTGTCCACCTTTATGATTGGTTGGTGAAAACACCAAATGATCGGGAACGGATTCCACCATCAAAGTTCATAAAGGCCCCTCATAGATTAAGGGCACCCCCAAAATTGATAACCCCACCCCACCCCCCCAACAAAAAAAAAAAGGTCAAAATGTCATTTTCTTCTTCTCCTTCTTCTCCTCCCTCACGGCGACCCCATCGCCGGCGATCCCCCATCCCCCCTCCGGCGAACCCCCCTCTCCCCCCTCCGGCAATCCCCTCCCCTTTCCCGCGAACCCCATCCCCTTCCTTCGGCGAACCACCCTCTCCCCTCAACCCCCTCCCCCTCCCCTCCGGCGGACCCCCCTTCCCCTCTCCTCCGGCGAACCCTCTTCTCCCCTTAAACACCTTCCCCATCCCCTCCAGTGAACCCCCCTCCTTCATCCCCTCTGGTGAACCCCCTCCCCTCAACCCCTCCCCTATCCCTTCCGGCGAACCCCCCCTCTCCGCTTAACCCCCTCCCTCATCCTCTCCAGCGAACCCTCCTCCTCCCACCCTCCCTCCACTCAACTGTTTGGCCGAACAGAACAATATCTGTTCAGCCAAGTCTGACCGAACAGACACTGTTCTTATTCGGCCGGTGTTCGACCGAACAGTTGCAGTGGGGGGAGGAAAGGGGGAGGGGTTGGGGGGCAGGGAGTTTCGGCGGGGATGGGGTTGAACAGGGGGAGGGGGTCATGGGCGTGGAGGTTAGGGAGTTCGCCGGTTCGAGGAATGCTGAAGAGGAGGAAGGGGAGGCAAGGGGGAGGGGGAGGCCGGGGAGGCGGAGGGGGAGTAGAAGGGGAGTGGGGGTCGCCAGAGAAGGAAAATGGAGGTAGAGGAAAGAGGAAGGAGGAAGAAGAAAGAGGTATTTTGGAGTTTTCAATATGGGTGAAATGAGAAAAAAATATTAGCACACTTGTAAATTTTTTAGGAGGGCCTTTCTCACTTTTAGGGTGGCAATACCGTTCTCCATATGATCAGCTTGTTTTCAAAATTTCGCATCATAATCTTTCATAAACAATTGCATCACGAGAATCGTTTTCGAAAACAACACCTTCATGCATGCATATCTCCATACCTGTTACTTCTCATTTTGAAACTCGATTAACGTATCACTTTGATCGGGGTGGAAACTAGCACTCAAAATGTGTATTATGTGAAATCAGATGAAAAGCTCGAATGTGCTTAATGTACCCTCGATACTACCGTTATAGCATTGGCTTAACGGGTCGAATCCACAGAGAAGGGAGGCGATAGAAGCATTAACAGTTTCTATTCCCGTTTATGTTAACAATTCTTCTCTATTGAAAGAATGAAAAAGAATGAAAAAGAAAAGAAAAGGAAAACAAGCATGTGGTAGGTGAAGAAGGCGATGAAAACAACGATGAAAATGAATAAAAGAATTTGGAAAAAGCTTTCTAAAACAAAGTAAAAGAAAACTCATGGTTACTAACTACTAAATACTCCACTAACCATGCTAACCTCTTCTAGATAGTTGCCTCACATTTAGATCCTCGGCCATCACAATCCTTGGCTCCAAGAGACGATACAAAGCATGGCGCATGGATGGTTCTTCACATTCACAACATTGCAACAAGAACAAGCTAATACAAGCATCAACTCATCAACAACTAAAAGAAAGCATGAAATAAAAGAACATGAAATAAAAGAGAGTTAGCTTGGTTAGCAAGTTAGCAAGTTAGCAAGTTAACAACTAAAAGAAAGCATGAAATAAAAGAGCATGAAATAAAAGAGAGTTAGCTTGATTAGCAAGTTAGCAAGTTATCAAGTTAGATGTTAGAACCCATCATCTTTGGCCATCAATGGCTCTTGCAAGAACAAGGCCTTGTAGAGGCAACCCGATTCATGTGGATTATCAAGTAAGTGGTTAGATAGGTTAGTGGTTAGTAGTTAGATTGCCATGAGAAGAAAAACTAGCTAGAAAACATCATGTAGAAGGTGAAGGAGATTACATTGGAAGAGAAAGGAGGCATCTTTACATAGAGTGTCACTCTCTATTACATCAATCCCTTACTAATCTCTCTCTAGAAATCACTCAGCCCTACTACAATGATCTAAAAAGAAATGAAAATACAAGAAAAGAAAACTCTCACCTACACTACTCCTAAAATCTGGATCTACTCCTAAAAACGAAGACTCCTCGCGCTCTGGGCAATTGCAGGGGTATTTATAGGGCTCAGAGGCTTCTAGAAGACGAGACGGGGCCACGCGTCGAAAATCGACGCGTGGCTCCACTGGATTGCCGCAGATCTGCAAGGATTGCCGTGGATCTTCGGCAATCTCAGGGAGATAGGTCTCTGGATTTCGTCCACGCGTTCGTCTGGCTTCTAGCTGCTTCCAGGTATATACCATTTTGGGTAATTTCATCCGCAGATCCGTCTGATGTGCGCGAGAGGCTAGGTTCATTGTATCTTCTAGATGATCCCTTGCTTGGCCTCCAAGTAATGCGGATTTAATTACCCATAAATGGGTATAATTAAGCTCTTATTACATCTTTGCCCTTGAACTTTGGTTGTACCTGCAATTAAGACCAAAACACGGTTTAGATCGACTATTTATTCATAAATCGGTGGGAAAATGCGACATAATAATGCAGAATTGAATACCAATCACACCCCCACACTTATTCTTTTGCTCGTCCCGAGCAAAACAAAGAAAAGAAAAACTATACTACCAATTTTATTACACCACTTTCGCAGGTGACGCGATTGCACTGAGCGTGTGCAACAAGCCGTTAAATCTCTAGGTTACCCTAGAGGAGGAGTGTTGTCTCCTGAGGGTTTTCAGCGGATTACACCCACAAAATCCATAAAGAAAGAAGACAAATGTTAGTATTTTGAAAACGCATTTTGAAAAGAGAGACAAGTTTATGAAATATTTTTGCAAAAATATAAGCGATCTAAGGTCATAAGTCCACCACAAATCATTCTTCCTTAAACTTAGTCTCTATGCAAGATCTTGTCTTCAATTAAGGTAAGAATTCAAAATTGGATTGAATATTCTATCTTTCATAAAACCTAGATAATATGCACATTGTGATAGTGAAAATTTTTGGGATTTCAACTCTAACCATCAAGCCATTTATTAATATATATATATTTTTCTTTTTTTTTTCTTCCTTCCCTTAGTTTTCTTAGGCTTTCTAGTTCACCCATGTAGCGAGCCTATAACCGATGACTCCCAGACCAGATGGTTTTAGGGCACCAGATGAGAAAACATCCCTCGGGTTTGAGGACTCAAGTAAACAAGGCCACAAAACTAAGGGGGATTATTTGATTCCTTTACCACCGTTAGGCGTGAATAATCATGCTTCTTGAGGCATAGTTATCCAGCTTAATAAGTGATATTTTATTCACATATATTTTTTCTTTTTATTTATATTTTTTTTATATATGGCATTTAGGTCTTTGTTTCCATCCCAAAAATGTGTAAGTGTGAAGTGCATACTATCTAAGGCAAAAATTCAAGATAAGAATATCTCCCCAATTTTTCTTGCTTAGCCTATAATTTTAAACAAGATCTATTATTTCAACTAGGTTTAAGATGTCATAATTAAGGTTTCTTAATTCCTAAGATCATCTTAATTTTCTTAAAAATAGATCAAAACTTTTGTCACTTATTTCAAAAAGTTTTTTTATTTCTAAAAGAAGTGTAAAAGAAAGAAAATCTAAAAACTCTAAAAGAAGTGTAAAAGAAAGAAAATCTAAAAACTCTATGTTAGTAAACCCTCCCCCACACTTATTTCATGCATTGTCCTCAATGCATCATATATATGTATGCATGAAACAAATAGAGAGGGAAGGAAAAATTACCTCAAGGTGGTGGTTCCGGTGGCGGTCGGATTGGTCCACGAAAGGCGGCCCAATCATTCTTGCATGGAGTCCGGAGGAACCCACCAGAAACCTCCATGATACAACCCACTAGAAAGATGTATGCATTTATGATTTTTATTAAAAATTTTACCCCATCTAATTTTCAAATTTGCAAAATAATTTCGGAGTCAAATTTTTCAAAGCCCTTGTCCCAGAATGGAATGATTGATTTGGACTCAGGAAGCACGGGAACTAACACCGACTCAGAAAAAAGACTTAAATCAAGTAAAGGTTCAGGAGTCGAGATCGGTTCAGGAAGTGGATCCAAATCAAGAAAATGAAGCTCAAGTCCATAATCATTTCCCCATGATGGAATGTGACTATCTATGATTGGTGATTCAAGTTCAGGAATGACAGGTATGGGAATCAAAACTGACTCTAAATTGTTGCTCAAATTAGGTAACAAAACAGGAGTCAATAATGATTCAGGAATTTGAACTGAATCACAAATTTGAGGGTCAAAGTCACATTCCTCATTGAGTTCAATTCCACAAAAATGATAACTTACCAATTTATCAAATGGACTTTCAAAAGCATGGAATTGGTCAAGTTCAATATGATCATCATGAATGATTGGTGATTCAATTTCACAATGGATGGGTACAGGATTCAATACTGACTCAGGAAAAGGATTGAAATCAGGTGAAGACACCGGAGTCATAATTGAATCAAGAAGTAAAATTGAATCACTAAATTGAAGGTCATGATCATATTCATGCTCAAGTTCAATTTCAGGAAAAGAATAACTTGCCAAAATATCAATGGGATCTGAAGTTTGGACAAGTTCAGGTGGGTGTGCTGAAATTGAATCTTGATTTCCAAAATGACAAGAGTCTTGAGTCATATCAATAGAGTTTGGCATAGTTGAATTGGTCAAAAGTTGATAAGATAGAGTTTCCTCATTCCTAAGAATGTTAGCCAATTGACTCAATTGTTCTTCCACCCTATTGAAAGACTCGTCATGTGATTTTTGATATTGTAATAAAGACTCCTGCAAGATATCCATACTCTTATCTAGATATGATGTATCTCCAAATGGTTGCTCTAGAATGGGAGTATAAGAATCTTGGTTTTAGAAATTTTGTGAAGAATATGAGTCAAAAATGTGTGGAGATTGAAGCTTGAACTCACATAAGAGTTCTTTACTCGTATCCAAGGCAAATGGTTTTTCATTATGAAGAGGTGGAACTGAGTAAGACTCTTGAAAATACTGTGGAATTGGAGAGGCCAATGTTTCTTGAAGTTGTTGCTCGGCCTTCTGTAGATTGGCTTCTAAACTCTTTAGTAACTCAGATTTTTCTTCAATGGGTGGTTCAGAAAAAGGAGTATAAGAAGCAAAATCGGGGGATGAATATTGTGTATATTGTGGACAAGGTGGATATGGTGGACAAGGAGGTTGAAAATTTGACTCGGGGGACTTGAATCCCCATTGACTCTGTGACGAGTTGAAATTATTTTGAAAATTATAGTTATTAGAATATGGGTATGGGTTGTATTGATTCGGATAAGGCCAACCCGGTGTATGTGGTTGGTGCATATTGTAAAACGCCGGGTTGGAATTATCCGAATCAAATGGAGTCGGTGTGAAATATGGATTCATGTTCGGATTGAAAGAATTATTATTATTGAAATCCATTTCACAAACAATCACAAACAAAAAGAAAAATCAAACAACAAACAAAAAGAAAAGAAAAATTAAAAACCAAGCCAAAAGTAGGGTTGACCTAGACCTAGATGAAATGTCCCTAGGGGCCAACGTCTATTCAAATTTTATTAGGGCTTGGGTTGTGTGAGTGGGGAGATGATTTTTGGGCTAAGGAAGGGTAATGAAATCCCACCTTATCTTGTTTGGGTTTTGCCCTTAAATTCAATTCGTGCAAGTGTGCAATATAGACAAGAATGTAACACAAAGCGATAAATCACCCACGTGTTTGTCCTATGCTATATGCAATGTCATATGTACATCTCCATCCAAATCACAACAATCAGAACAAAATACAGAATATTGGAATTGAATTGACAAGTGCCTAAATGCAAATGTCTAAACCGTTTTAAAAGCGTCCAAATTCCGTATTTTAGTTCTTTATTTTATTATGGTGTGTAGGCAATCACAGCAGAAAAAATAGCAGTACAAATCTACTAGCTATTACAATTCACACATCCCAGAACAACAACATATACAATTTTCACAAATGTGTCGCGGTTTCGCGGTAAATGTCGCGGATCTGCGGCTTTTGTTCAAAATCTGGGGACTGCTTTCTAGAGCAGGGAGATGCAAAGCTAGCTTATGTTCTGCAAAGTTCAGTACCTGTAAATATTGCCCTGCACACCAAAACAGAGAAGACAATGTTAACAAAAACGTGAAAACGAAACCATTCCCTTCCCCGGCAACGGCGCCAAAAATTTGATCGGGGTGGAAACTAGCACTCAAAATGTGTATTATGTGAAATCAGATGAAAAGCTCGAATGTGCTTAATGTACCCTCGATACTACCGTTATAGCATTGGCTTAACGGGTCGAATCCACAGGGAAGGGGGGCGATAGAAGCATTAACAGTTTCTATTCCCGTTTATGTTAACAATTCTTCTCTATTGAAAGAATGAAAAAGAATGAAAAAGAAAAGAAAAGGAAAATAAGCATGTGGTAGGTGAAGAAGGCGATGAAAACAACGATGAAAATGAATAAAAGAATTTTGGAAAAAGCTTTCTAAAACAAAGTAAAAGAAAACTCATGGCTACTAACTACTAAATACTCCACTAACCATGCTAACCTCTTCTAGATAGTTGCCTCACATTTAGATCCTCGGCCATCACAATCCTTGGCTCCAAGAGACGATACAAAGTATGACGCATGGATGGTTCTTCACATTCACAACATTGCAACAAGAACAAGCTAATACAAGCATCAACTCATCAACAACTAAAAGAAAGCATGAAATAAAAGAGCATGAAATAAAAGAGAGTTAGCTTGGTTAGCAAGTTAGCAAGTTAACAACTAAAAGAAAGCATGAAATAAAAGAGCATGAAATAAAAGAGAGTTAGCTTGATTAGCAAGTTAGTAAGTTAGTTGTTAGAACCCATCATCTTTGGCCATCAATGGCTCTTGCAAGAATAAGGCCTTGTAGAGGCAACCCGATTCATGTGGATTATCAAGTAAGTGGTTAGATAGGTTAGTTGTTAGTAGTTAGATTGCCATGAGAAGAAAAACTAGCTAGAAAACATCATGTAGAAGGTGAAGGAGATTACATTGGAAGAGAAAGGAGGCATCTTTACATAGAGTGTCACTCTCTATTACATCAATCCCTCACTAATCTCTCTCTAGAAATCACTCAGCCCTACTACAATGATCTAAAAAGAAATGAAAATACAAGAAAAGAAAACTCTCATCTACACTACTCCTAAAATCTGGATCTACTCCTAAAAACGAAGACTCCTCGCGCTCTGGGCAATTGCAGGGGTATTTATAGGGCTCAGAGGCTTCTGGAAGACGAGACGGGGCCACGCGTCGAAAATCGACGCGTGGCTCCACTGGATTGCCGCAGATCTGCAAGGATTGCCGTGGATCTGCGGCAATCTCAGGGAGATAGGTCTCTGGATTTCGTCCACGCGTTCGTCTGGCTTCTAGCTGCTTCCAGGTATATACCATTTTGGGTAATTTCATCCGCAGATCCGTCTGATGTGCGCGAGAGGCTAGGTTCATTGTATCTTCTAGATGATCCCTTGCTTGGCCTCCAAGTAATGCGGATTTAATTACCCATAAATGGGTATAATTAAGCTCTTATTATATCTTTGCCCTTGAACTTTGGTTGTACCTGCAATTAAGACCAAAACACGGTTTAGATCGACTATTTATTCATAAATCGGTGGGAAAATGCGACATAATAATGCAGAATTGAATACCAATCACACTTCGTATCCTTCTACAGGGCCATGTCCTTTTTCACACTATGTCCCTCCAACTATCGCGTCTCCTGATCTGGCCAAATTCTGTCTTGTATTTTTCTTGGATTGGGACAACATTTCCCTCCGGCTAACTAACATCGCGGAACATGTACCTCGAGCTGTCTATTTTGTTCTTGCCTTTTAGATTTGTTTTGGCCCCTCACTCTCAAATACTTTGCTTCTACAAGCCCGCTTCATGGATTATATGTGACTTATTATGCTTTTAAAGTCCAATTTAATTTAGGCCTAATCAAGTCAATTGGATATTTGCACCCGCCCACTAACCTATATTGTTTGACCCAATAAAGAATTGATCAGGCCTAAATGGTTTGGGTCTAACACGTTTTCGATTACACTTAGCCATCAGTGTATTTAAATTAAAATATGGGACTCATCTACACGTGTGGAACTCAAGGGCCTAGATTACCAGGCTAAAACTGACATTCATAACCTTGTTTCTTCTTTAATATTACCAGTGTTCGATTGGTTCGACACTGGTCAATAGTAAGTTAGAGATGAGTGACAAGGCTAAAACTAGAATTTATAACCTTATCTTCTCTTCAATGTAACCGGTGTTCGATCGGTTCAACATCGATATGATCCATAAAGAAAGAAGCTTTTCCTTAGCGTTTTTCAAACATCTTGGATCTAATGGTTCTGATCAATGGTGTAATGTTAACTTGATCATAAAAAGGATTCTATCAAGGATAATATTTCTTCAAGAACCTGCAGTTGATCGACATCATGAACGATCACTATCTGGGGTAATAAGGTGATATGCTCCATTTAAGTAGACTGTTTCTATCACGAACGGTTATAAATCAAGGGCCTAGATTTATAATGAGTTGAACTAGGGTTCCTTAATGCTATATATATCATGGGTAGGGTTCCCTTTTCACAACAATGATCATCTCTCTCTTGGAGGCCTCTCTGAAATCACCTAGAGGGGGGTGAATAGGTGATAATGCTAATCAATACACAAATTTAAAAATGAGATGATACAACGATCACTCAAAGCAAGATTAGAAGCCGAATACCCCGTGAAGGGCTCTGAACTCCTTCCTCGTGATTCCTCTAAATAAGAGTTTGAGGTGCGCAATGCAATTTTGTTGTGAGAGTATAGATCGACAATATAAGAATGAATGAATGAATGAATAGAAAGCAAGTAAATAACACAAGTAAACCAATCGCAAACATAGAGATTTGTTTCGAGGTTTGAGCACTCAGTTCTACGTCCCCGCCTTCAACAAGAAGGATTTCTGATCCACTAGAACTTTCACAAAGAATTACAGCCACTAGGGAGTACCCAACTCCTCAATCACACTCCTCTAGTCCAGAGGTAGTGGAACCACAAATACAATAATCACTTGGTGATCAAAAGACCACAAACTCTCTTTTGAAAAATTTTTCTTTACAAAACCCTAGAGAATAATGTATAGGATTGAAGCTCAAGGTTTATAAGTGAAAAATAAAACAAAATAGGAGAGAGTTTTGATTCAAAAACTTCAGAGAAATATCAGAGATTAGAGCACAAAAACTGAGAATAAAACTTCTTTCAAAAAGACTTAAGGTTTGATTTCTTTTGCAAATGTTGTTATGAATCTCCTCAACCCCATCCACCCCTATTTATAGGATAAAGGTAGGGATTAAAGGGTAAACACTAATTTGATTAATCAGGAAAGATAAGAGCCAAAACCAGTCATAAACCTCATTTGGAGAATAAAACCACGTTTTAAAACAAGTTTAAAAAAAATAGATGTTTGGTTGTTAATAAACTCACGGTCGACCGGCCCGGTCGACCGGTTTTCAACATATGACCGTTGGCAGCCCCCGGTCGACCGTCCCAAACAGAGACTTGGGGGCAGTCAGTCGGTCGAAGCTCGTTCGACCGACATGGGGTCCGGTCGACCGTCCGATCGATCGGATAACGTGCACACATGCACGCACCCAAAGGTCAGAACTGCGGTCGACCGCTCGGTCGACCGTTCTGACCTGAACAGAGCCGGTCGACCGTCCGATCGACCGCAACAGGTCAAAACATATAATTTTGTAAAAATGTTTTTGAGGATATGTAAATTTTCAAAAATTACTTTTGTCAAGACTTAGTATACTACAATAAATTGAGTTTGCAAATACTGAGATAGGTCTATATAAATATTTTATACGAGAGACAAAATGATTTTGTACAATTTGTGTGTGGGAAATTTAAAGCTTCAACACTATATACTAAACTTTAACAAACTAAAGTATAAAAATTATAGAAAGAAGTCTCCGAGCCGCGTTGCGCCAAGCTAGAGCCTCCTCTCCTATGAAAGAGTCATCTTGCGCCATCCACCTATCAACGTATTTTTAGCGCTATAAACCTTGCAATATGCTTAAAACCACCAATACTTGTACAAACCTAAAATTCATTCTAGAACAACTTATTAGTACCAAATAGCTTCTATATGTTTTGTTATCATCAAAACGTATATAAATAGAGAGTGTAACCTTTTGGGCCAACAATCTCCCCCTTTTTGATGATGACAAAACATATAAGTTATAACACAAGATATAAACGGGAGGTAAAAACTCCCCCTCAAATAATGCTATATTAAACAAGTATAAAACAATTTATTATGAGAGAATTTTTTAAAATTTGAAATTTGAAAACACCAATTTGAAAACACCAAACATAAAACCAAACACAAAACATAAACAAACACTAAACAACACATATTTCTCCCCCTTTTTGTCATACATCAAAAAGGGATATGATAGCAAGAAACCTTCCTTATTCAACAACACAAACATTTAGTTCACCACATATAAAAGAAAATCTATTATAGTCAAGTGGTTTAGTGAAAATATCGGCAAGTTGAAAATCGGAAGAAACATAATCAATATCAATATCTCCTTTCTCAAAATGATCTCTAAAAAAGTGATATCGAATCTCAATGTGCTTGGTCTTACTATGTTGATTTGCATTCTTAGTCATATGAATAGTACTAGTATTATCTCAAAATATTTTAATATGGTCAAAATGCAAATCATAATTAAGGAGAGTATGTTTCATCCAAAGGACTTGAGCACAACAAGCTCCCGCCGCAACATACTCCGCCTCGGCGGTTGAGAGGGTTACCGAATTTTGTTACTTGGAAGACCATGAAACAAGACAATTACCAAGAAATTGACATGTTCCACTAGTACTCTTCCTATCCACTCTACAGCTCGCATAGTCGGCATCCGAAAAACTCGTCATTGAGAATTCTCCGGTCTTTGGATACCATAGACCCATTCCAATAGTGCCCTTAACATAACAAATAATGCGTTTTACCGCAATTAAATGAGATTCTTTGGGACAAGATTGGAATCTAGCACAAAGACACACACTAAACATAATATCCGGCCTACTCGCCGTTAAATATAACAAACTACCAATCATGCTTCTATATAATTTAATATCAACACACTTACCTTGGTCATCCTTATCAAGCTTGGTGGCGGCAGCCATGGGAGTGTTGCAAATTTTTGAGTCTTCAAGCCCAAATTACTTGATGAGTTCCTTTGAGTACTTGGCTTGACATATGAAAATTCTATCACACATTTACTTGATTTGGAGTCTAAGAAAATAGTTCAATTCACCCATTAATGACATCTCAAATTCACGTTGCATACATTATTCAAACTCCTTGCAAAGTAACTCATTAGTACAACCAAAGATTATATCATCAACATATATTTGTACTATAAGAATGTCACTACCAACATGTTTAGTAAATAATGTGGTGTCTACTTTGCCTTTAACAAAATCATTTGATAGAAGAAAACTAGAAAGCCTTTCATACCAAGCTCTTGGAGCTTGTTTTAAACCATACAATGCTTTATCAAGTTTGAAAATAAAATTTGGATGTACATGATCCACAAAATCGGGAGGTTGTTCAACATATACTTTCTCATCAATAAAACCATTTAAAAATGCACTTTTTACATCCATTTGAAAAAATTTAAAATTTTATAGGATGCATAAGCTAGTGTGATCCGTATGGCTTCTAGCCGTGCTACGGGTTCAAAGGTCTCCTTAAAGTCGATTCCTTCAACTTGAGTGTAACCTTGGGCCACTAACCTAGCCTTATTCCTTATAACATTTCCTGACTCATCCATCTTGTTCCTAAAAATCCACTTAGTACCAATTATTGGTCTATCATAGGGTCTAGGAACAAGGTACCAAACTTGGTTGCGCTCAAATTGCTTGAGGTCTTCTTGCATAGCAAGCAACCAATATGAGTCACCCTCGGCTTCGAGGATGTTTTTGGTTTCAAAATGAGATATGAATGCAAAATGCCCCACACAAATCATGGAGTTTAGAGCGAGTGGTTACTCCCTTTGATACATCACCTATGATGAGATCTTTGGGATGATTTGAGGCGTATCTCCAATCTTAAGGAAGTGGTTGTGATTGTTCCACTTCATCATTTTGAACTTCACCAATAGGTTCTTACTTGTCTTCTTGGATGGGTGAGTCTTTCAAGGCTATTTTCTCCATGTCCTCTTCTAATGAGTCAATCTCTACAACATTCTAAACAATTGCATTAGATTCTTCAAATTTAACATGCATAGATTCTTCTATAATAAGAGATGATTTATTGAACACTCTATATGCTTTGCTACTATTAGAATAGCCAACAAAGATTACTTCATAAGCCTTAGCATCAAATTTACCCAAATTACCTTTGGTGTTTAAAACAAAACACTTGCATCCAAAAACTTTAAAGTATGAAACATTTGGTTTTCTTAAATGATAGATTTCAAAAGAAGTTTTGAAAGTATTTTTACACAAATAAATACGGTTAGATATGTAGAATGCGGTGTTTACGGCCTCGGCCCATAAGTATCGAGGGAGCCCATATTCACTTATCATAGTCCTAGCCATTTCTTGAAGAGTTCTATTCTTCCGTTCAACTACTCCATTTTGTTGTGGAGTTCTAGGACATGACATTTCATGCTTAATTCCTTTTTCATCACAATAAGTCATGAAGAGTTGGTTGACAAACTCACCACCTCTATCACTTCTTATCCGTAAAATCGAAAATCCTTTCTCTTTTTCAACCCTTTTTCGAAAAATCTTAAAATGTGAAAAAGTTTGATCTTTATGCTCCAAAAAGAAAACCCAAGTGAAACGAGAGAAATCATCGACTAAAACAAAAACATATCTATTTCCATTTAAACTTTTAGTTTTGGTTGGTCCAAAAAGATCCATGTGAATCAATTCTAATGGCCTAGATGACATGATATCCTTGATTGGTTTGAAAGAGACTTGGTTTGTTTCCCAAGTTGGCACGCACCACAAATACGGTCTTTTTCAAACTTCAAACAAGGAATACCCTTCACCAATTCCTTAGAATTTATTCTAGCAAGTGATCAAAAGATGCATGGCCTAATCTTCTATGCCATAACCATGAAATCTCATCAAAAGCATTTAAACATTTTGTAGAGCAATCCAAATTAAGCATATCAATAATATAGACATTATTTTCACGAAATCCAGTGAGAATACATTCATTGGTTTTGTTGGCCAAGAGGCCTTCCACTCTAGTTTTGATGATGATTAACTCATGGAGTCATGCTTACTAATAATCTTGTGATTTTAAGTTTAGATCATTTAGCAAGATATTAGTTGGTGATTAACTTCAACAAGGAGTTTAGAAGCTTTTCATGGTGATTCCAGTGCCCGAGCATCAAGATCATACCTTGCACTCGGTGGATCACGTTTGGGATCGAGTCGGCTTGAAGATTGAAGATCGTCAAGAAGACTTAGGTATCCTAGTTTTAATTTAGTATGTTTAGATCCATTTGTAAAGATAAGAATAGTCGATATGCTCAAGTGCATAATACACACACGTTTTATGGATTTTGGTTTTCATGAATAGTTTAGATCAAAACAAGTTTAAATGGTTTTTATGTATATTAGATGTGTTCAATATACATACTTGCTTTATATCTTAGACAAACTTATTTTGATATGTCTATTCATGAGTTTTAAGAAAAATCAGATTTCCTATTGAGAAAAATTCAAGTTTGACAAAATACAGTTTTGGTTTTTGGTAAAAATGATAAGACACAAAAATGGTTCAAAATGTTTAATTTTTGTGTTGTAATTTTTATCACAAGTTTGTATTTCAATGTAAAATGTTAAAACAAGTTTTATAGCATTTTTAGAAGAGATAAAAGAATTTTTAAAAATTATTTTTGCCCAGTTTCTGACCCAGACTGTGGCTGACAGGCCGGGCGGTCGACCGTGCGGTCGACCGACGTGCACAGCCTTGTGCACGTCTGGCAGACACAGTGGGCCGGTCGACTGGGCGGTCGACCGGACCAGAGAGCTTTGCTCTCTGTATCTGGGCGGTCGACCGGGCGGTCGATCGGACCAGAGAGCCTTGCTCTCTGTATCTGGGCGGTCGACCGGGCGGTCGACCGGGATACCCCAACGGTCATATTTATGATCGTTGGCGGTCGACCAGCCGGTCGACCGCAAGCCTGTCAGGCTGACAGATCAGCCTAACGGCTAGTTTTCTTTTTGGCCTATATAAACCCCATTCCTTTGGGATTTTGGCTAAGTTTTTAAGAGCGAAAATTTCTCTCCTTTTTTGGTGTTTAAAATAAGTTTTCAAAAGAGTTTAAGTGCAAAAAGATTCATCTTATTTGTTTTAGGTTTTTGGAAAAATCAAAGGAAATAGAATTTTAAGAGATTTGTGTTTGTTCTTCATTTCCATTATCTTCAAGAGTTTTCCCAATATTATTTCTTTGAGTTTTTGTTTTCCAAACACCTAGTTTTCCACACTTGAGCTTATCATCTATCCTATTCTATTAGGATCTTGTTTTGTGGAAAGAGGAAAGAAGTTTGTGGTCTTTGTAACCACTTGTTGTAAAATCCCTTGCTTTGATTGGGTTGCTCACTCTTTGGTAGAGGTTGAGGTTTGTGGTTTGCTCCCTCTTTGGTAGAGGTTGAGATTGTGGTTTACTCCCCTTGGTGAGGTGGAGTTGGAGTTTGGTGTTTGTATCCCTCTTCGATAGAGGTGATTTGTGGTTGTTTGGCTACGGGCCTACCCCTCGGTTGTGAGGTAGTGTTTGAGAGAGGAGTTCGGTACTCCCTTATTGTAAAAATCCTCCTCGGTGGAGGTTCCCTAAGTGGGAGTCCTCGGTGGACAAGATAGTGGATTAGAAATCCTTCTCGGTGAAGGCGGGGACGTAGAGCTAGGGGCTCGAACCTCGAAACATATCTTTGTGTTTGCGTTTGATCCATTGTCTCTTAACTCTCTCTTCTTTATTTTGTGTTGTGCATTGCATCATTCATTTCATTCATATCTTGTATGCTTGTGTTGCCCTTGCATTATTTCATATTGCTATATCCTTATATGCTTGGTTGTTTGTGTGTGCCTCACTTGTACTTAACCACAAGAGCTTCATATAGCACCTCAACCCATATCTAGGGGAATCAAGAGGAGTTAGTCCAGAGCCCTTCACGGGGAATTCGGCTACACTTGTTGGTTGTATTAAATGTGTTTGCAAAATTGTTTTAGCTTCCGCATTTAGTTTCTAGATTAGCATTATCACCCATTCACCCCTCTCTAGGTGATTTCAGGTTTTACAATAAAAAATTTTGCAAGAAGATTCATCAAAAACAACTTTGAGACCACGATCACATAGTTGACTAATACTAAGCAAATTATGTTTAAGCCCATCAACAAGAACTACATTTTCAATGAAAGGAGATGCACCAATCTTAATGTTACCTATACCGATGATGGTGCCCTTGGAGTCATCTCCGAAGGTGACGGTGCCACCTTCAACGTACCTTGATAGGGTTGCGAAATTGTTGATGTCCCATGTCATATGCCTTGAGCAACCACTATCAAGATACTACCGCTCCTTAAGTCTTGGAGTCTTGGTGTGTACCTACATCAAATAATTTAAGACTTGATTTTGGTACCCATATTTTCTTGGGTCCTAAAGCGTTAGTGTTTCGAACCCAAACAAGATTATTTGTACTATTTATATGGTCATAACAAAATTTAGCTAAATGACCATTTCGGCCACAATAAGTACATTTATAAATTCTTCCATATTTAAAAGCATAATGAGCATGTGGTTTATGAACATGTGATTTGTGAGCATGGGGTGCTTTAGCATGATTGACATGTGATGTGTTTGCATGATGAACATGTAGAGTTTTGGCATGAGATGTTTTATCATGTTTAGCATGAGGAGTATGCATATGCTTCTTAGAAAATATTTTTTCTAATTTAGTATTATTAAAAGCACATTCTTTTAAATATTTCCCAAATCATTTATTCTAGTTTTTAACATGAAAAACTCATTTTCATCAATTTTAGGATATTTAGCTTCGCAAGCAACTCTATAGGCATCAAAATCTCTTTGTGTTGAAATAAGAATAGAAGATAATTCATCCTTTTCTTTTGAAGAAATGACAAGTGATTTTTAAGCATTTCATTTTCCTTTTTCAATTTTGAACAATCTTCCTTTTTAGCATCAAAACTTTCTGAAAGTTCAATGAAAGCTTATAATAACAATTCTTTACTTATTTCACTTTCATCATCAAGTGGTTGGGTAGTTACCTTAGGTGTGTTTGCCATGAAACACACATTTGTCGTGTCGACTTCATCTTCGGATTCACTTTCCGACTCCCAAGTGACTTTGTACACCTTCTTTTCAACCGGCTTCTTTTGCTTCAAGGAGGAGGATATCTTTTTCTTGAGATCTGAACAATCGGCCATGATGTGTCCGGGTTTCCGACAGTTATAGCATATGATCTTTTTCTCCTCCTTCCCTTCCAATCGCCTTCTATAGTTGAGCTTATTCTTGAGGTACATTCTCTTTACATTTCTCACAAGAAGAGATAGCTTTTCATCATCTTCTTCATCTTCTTCATCATCACAGTTAGTGGAGGAAGACTTGAAAGCTATATACTTTTTCTTTTGAGGTGCCGCTTCTTCTCTAGCCTTTTTCTCCATCTCATGAGTCTTAAGATTTCCAATAAGACTTATGAGCTCCATCTCGTCTTTGGCATTCAATTCCTTCAAGGTGGTAGCTTTGATTTCCCATGATGAAGGGAGAGCACGAATCACCTTACGCACCTTTTGGTCGTTGCTTATTTCATCACCTAGATAAGCAAGAGCATTTGTGATCTTAGTAAACTTAGTAATCATATCATCAATAGATTCATTTTCTTGCATTTTAAAACTTTCATATTGGGAACGCAAGAGATCTATTTTAGCTCTCTTTACTTGTGATGTTCCCTCATGAGTGACCAATAAGTGTTGCCAAATCTCATAGGCGGATTTGCAATGGATAACCCGTGTTAAGTCATCCTCATTCAAAGCTAAAAGTAGGGCATTTTGAGCCTTTGAATTAGCATCAAATTCCTTGGAGGTAAGTTCGGACCAAGAGTCTTCCTCACCTTCGGGTTTACTAAAAGGCTTAGTCAAAGACTTGGCAACTAGACTACGTAGAGATTGTAGAAAAATATTCATCCTAACTTTCCATATGGGAAAGTTGAGTCCATCAAATTTGGGAGGGGTCTTAATGTTATCAGCCATCTTTACTAGTGTATGAATGAAGATATGAAAATAGTGATTAGCAAATTATAGGATCTCTCTAAGGATGTGAAGCCAAAAACTAGAGTCCTAGCTCTGATACCAATTGAAATCACCTAGAGGGGGGTGAATAGGTGATAATGCTAATCAATACACAAATTTAAAAATGAGATGATGCAACGATCACTCAAAGCAAGATTAGAAGCCGAATACCCCGTGAAGGGCTCTGAACTCCTTCCTCGTGATTCCTCTAAATAAGAGTTTGAGGTGCGCAATGCAAGCTTGTTGTGAGAGTATAGATCGACAATATAAGAATGAATGAATGAATGAATAGAAAGCAAGTAAATAACACAAGTAAACCAATCGTAAACACAGAGATTTGTTTTGAGGTTCGAGGACCCAGCTCTACGTCCCCGCCTTCACCCAGAAGGATTTTCGATCCACTAGAACTTTCACAAAGAATTACAACCACTAGGGAGTACCCAACTCCTCAATCACACTCCTCTAGTCTAGAGGTAGTGAAACCACAAATACAATAATCACTTGGTGATCAAAAGACCATAAACTCTCTTTTGAAAAACTTTTCTTTACAAAACCCTAGAGAATAATGTATAGGATTGAAGCTCAAGGTTTGTAAGTAAAAAATAAAATAAAGTAGTAGAGAGTTTTGATTCAAAAACTTTAGAGAAATATCAGAGATTAGAGCACAAAAATGAGAATAAAACTTCTTTCAAAAAGACTTAAGCTTTGATTTCTTTTGCAAATGTTGTTGTGAATCTCCTCAACCCCATCCACCCCTATTTATAGGATAAAGGTAGGGATTAAAGGGTAAACACTAATTTTGATTAATCAGGAAAGATAAACCCAAAACCAGCCATAAACCTCGTTTGGAGAATAAAATCACGTTTTAAAACAAGTTTAAAAAACTAGCCGTTTGGTTGTTAATACACTCACGGTCGACCGGCCCGGTCGACTGGTTTTCAAAAACATATGACCGTTGGTAGCCCCCGGTCGACTATCCCAAACGGAGACTTGGGTGCAGTCAGTCGGTCGAAGCTCGGTCGACCGACATGGGGTCCGGTCGACCGCCCGGTCGACCGGATAACATGAACACATGCACGCACCCAACGGTCAGAACTGCGGTCGACCGCTCGGTCGACCGTTCTGACCTGAAACAGAGCCGGTCGACCGTTCGGTCGACCGCAACAGGTCAAAACATATAATTTTATAAAAATGTTTTTGAGGATATGTTAATTTTCAAAAATTATTTTTGTCAAGACTTAGTATACTACAATAAATTGAGTTTACAAATACTGAGATAGGTCTATATAAATATTTTATACAAGAGACAAAAATGATCTTTTGAAAATCATGTGCAATTTTGTGTGTGTAGGAAATTTAAGCTTCAACACTATATACTATCCTTTAACAAACTAAAGTATAAAAATTATACAAATAAGTCTCCGAGCCGCGTTGCGCCAAGCTAGAGCCTCCTCTCCTATGAAAGAGTCCTCTTGCGCCATCCACCTATCAACGTGTTTTTAGCGCTATAAACCTTGCAATATGCTTAAAACCACCAATACTTGTACAAATCTGAAATTCTTCTAGAACAACTTATTAGTACCAAATAGGTTCTATATGTTTTGTTATAATCAAAACGTATATAAATAGAGAGTGTAACATTTTGAGCCAACACTCTCATCTCCTCTAAGGATAAAGAAGAGAACTTGGTGGCTGCAAAGAAGAATCCTCTCTCTCAACTCCGGCGTCCTCGAGATCGTGCAACCTTCGGTATCCCTTTCGTGATGGTATCAGGTATGCCTAAAACTCTACTTCTCTTTGATCATGATGAAGAGGCTATGCGTGTTTGAGATCTTATTTGGACAATTATTAGATCTAACATTATGTCCCTCGAGTTTGATATTTATGATTATCTTACTCTGCTGATTACATTTCCCAAGCGGTCTTTTTGAACTCACACGTCCGTTTGATCCACATAATCCTTTTTTCTCAAATCCATAACTTATGTTTCCCTCCTGGATCTCTTCGTGGATCATGTTCCCGAAACGGTGTAGGTTTCATTTGGCCTAATCTATCCGGTGATGGTCCCACAGATAGGATAGCTTCCTTTGTGTTCATCTAGGAGCACATTCTTCAAACCTAGACTTTTGCTTTGTTAAATATTCTCTCCTTTGGAGATCAATCTAGAAATCTCTGACCTTAATTCTGTTAGGAAAATGAAGAATTAAACAGAGAATCTTTGAACTAAATTAAGGCGAAATCCGTTGAATCAACCAGATAATTGTTGGAGTATACTACTACATAATTAAAACAAAATTAAAACAAAATATATATTCTGACCTGGGAAATGTAGTTGCGTAGTCGTTGCCAATAAAGGATCAAAAGTCTGTCTCTTTGCCCAGACGCTGGTTCGACATTGTTCAGTAGAAGTAAAAAAATATCTCAAAATCACCAGCACCCGGCTTAGGACGGTAGACAGAGTCTCTTACTCAGACAGAGAATTGTTGCTCAGAAATAGAAATAAAAATTGAAGAAATATGAGAGTGAAAGAAAAAAAATGTAACTGTAAATATCAAATTTCTATTATCCTCTAAGAATGAAGGGAGACATGCTCTATTTATAGGCACAGAGCTCTAACCCGTTACTAATAGCTCCCGCATAAATCAAGCGCACGTGCAGATTAGTTACAATTAATGTACAACAACTTTGCACGTTCGCAAATCCGCTTTTACCGGGTCAAGAAATGTTACAAATCAAAACAATGAAGTACTCGCGAGAGTGAGATAAAGCTCGAGAATATTCCGAGTCCAAGTACTTAGGAAATACACTGCGTCTCCATTGCTCGGGAAAGACCTTGAGGTCCAAGTGCTCGGGATGATCCCGAGTCCAAGTGCTCGGGATCCACTCCGAAGTCACTCTGAGTTCAAGTACTTGGGGATGATTTCGAGGTCAAGTGCTAGGGAATCACTCCGAGTCCAGGTACTCAGGTCACTTCGCCCAGAAGCTCGGAGTTAGCTCCGAAAGACAAAAAATAATTTTCAAAATGTAGCAAATCCAAGAACCCCTTGAATGAAGCTGCAATCGTGTCCGCAGGTCATTGGCACACGCCACCCGAGCCGGAGCCAAGCCCGATTCGGTTTGGCGCGTGTGCGCATGTGTGAGGAGGTGGCTCATGGCCTAACACTCATAACAATAGACAATGAAAGAGTTGGTATATAAATCACTCAACTTTTTTTTTGTCTATCCAATGTAGGACAAAAATCCAAGACAAAATGAGGGAAACTTAAGTTTTCTCTCCAAAATCAAATGCCAGTCTGATTAGTGTCTAAGTAAGGGATTTGAAAGGTATTTCTATAATTAAGGAGCGCTCAATTGAACAGAGAATATCCCACTTGATTTTCACCGACCTGGTCAATTGGACAAATGGATCTTGATCTTTATTTGAATTGTCAAGAAAAACAAGAGGTGGTGCCCTGTTTGGAAAAGGTGTTTGAGTACTCTTACTCAGATGAAGTTCGTCGTTACTCACATATATCGGGAAGGTAATCGGGTTGCAGATTATCTGACATTTAGAGTTTCTAGTATTATCACTCTTACTTGGTGATGGACTATTGCAGATTTTTATTATTATTCTTTTTGATGATGTTTTTAGAGGCCTAATTTTAAGATTCGTTGATTTTCATTTGAATTGAACTCATGTGTACTATTTTTTTTTTGATATTAGTAATACGTTGGAGATGTGTTAGATGATGAGAGTTTTAAAGAGGTGGTCGCATATAGCTCGAATGTTTTAGTGTAGTTACTCAATCTGAGAAAAAAAGGGAAAAAAAACAATACCTCAAGAAAAATACCAAATGGAATTTTTGAGTTGTGTTGCAGGCGCGTGTTTGAGAGAGAGAGAGAAAGAGAGAGAGAGAGAGAGAGAGAAAAGGTGACCCACAATTTCTCCTTTGCTTTCTTTAGATTAACTGAGTTCAAGTTTCAAAATTTGACCGACCGTTGCCTTTGGACTTTGAACTCGGGGGCCGCCTCGCGTGGAGCATCCAATAGAACTTCGCCACGTAGAGAATAGCACCGCCCCGCAACGGAAAAGGACAGGAACAATAAATCTTTTCTCATCGTGGCCTTTTGGTCGCCCTTTGCTTTTAGGATTTAGCTTTCTATAATAAATTTATAAATAACTAAGCACCCACAAATAAAAGACATGTAAGTTTCAGGTTTCATTATGTTTATCTATTCTCGTCAACACGCCAATGTCATCCTAAACTAGATTAGTGATAGTTAAATGTGGCGCTTAACAATTGATTAGTTTACTTTTATTCGAATTTACTTATCACACAAATAAGACAGATCAAATTTTATTTTTTCCTGAAACTAAAACAGAGATCATAAAGATATTTAATCTCAGACTCCCCACAAAGCCACAACCCTCCCTCCTCTCCTGCTTCTTGCTAATGAGTCAGACCTTACTCGCTGACAGATCATTTATATTGATAATAACTATTAGGACAAATAAGATATTTGATGCGACTTATTTGGCCCATATTTGGGATTTGGATCCACCATATTTGATTCGAATCTATCTATATGGGATTTGGATCCTCCATATTAGATTCGAATCTATCTCAGTCGTCTATCACACATGAGCTAAATCGCAAACAGTTCGAACGGAACAAATTTAGGAGTCCAATTTTTTCCATTCATGTTCTTTTTTTTTTTTTATCGAGACTTATTTTTTATTTTTTCCGCTTTAAATTTTTTAAATTAAACATAAATTATCAAGATGCGCAAAAAGAGATCAACTTAATTATTTGGATTGCAAATATTTTCTTTTAGTTATTTGAGTCATAATTCAGGAGATATCTAGTGAGAAACTATTTGTCCAAATTAAGAAGAAGAATGTTCTTGTTGGAAGATTTGTCCCTTTTTTTTGCTTTTAATATCTTAGAAGTGTTTTTGGCTTCTCATAGTTTTAAGAGATTTGAAAGGAAAAGAATAGTCTACTAAACCCAGGTATAAGGAAAAAGATCGAAAAAAAACAGAACA
Organism: Agave tequilana; assembly: GCA_038442645.1. Classification (NCBI taxonomy): domain Eukaryota; kingdom Viridiplantae; phylum Streptophyta; class Magnoliopsida; order Asparagales; family Asparagaceae; genus Agave; species Agave tequilana. The sequence continues at coordinate 164,211 of JAVJIF010032668.1, forward strand.
AGATATTTGCCTAATTATTTGGCTGACAATTTAAGAAAGTACGAGTAAGAAAAGAGTTCTAAAAATTAAGAAAATATCTCATTTAAAGAACTTTTTAATAAATTTTCAGTGAAGAGAAAAAAGAAGAGAGTTCTCAAATGAAAAACAAAAGGTTTTTTTCAAAAGAGATTTTTTTAGTTAATTATTATAGATAATAATAATTTAGAACGTAAGGAGTAAAAGAAGGATCGATCCCGAAAAGTAACCGTAAAAAAAAAAACCCAAGAAAGAAAAAACAAGAAGGTTTTCAAGACCGTACAATATTTGTCTATGCCATCCGGACAAAAATTTCCAAAAAAAAAAAAAAAGACAACAAATTTCTCCGTTTTAAAAGTTCATATTTTTAAAACCTTGGTGTTTCACTAAGGCAAATTGTCCACCTTTACGATTGGTTGGTAAAAACACCAAATGATCGAGAACGGATTCCACCACCAAAGTTCATAAAGGCCCCTCATAAATTAAGGGCACCCCCAAAATTGATAAACCCCCCAAACAAAAAAAAAAAAAAAAAAGATCAAAATGTCATTTTCTTCTTCTCCTTCTTCTCCTCCCTCACGGCGACCCCATCACCGACGATCCCCCATCCCCCTCCGGCGAACCCCCTCCCCCCTCCCCTCAACCCCATCCCCCTCCCCTCCGGCGAACCCCCCTTCCCCTTCCTTCCGGCGAACCACCCCCTCCCCTCAACCCCCTCCCCCTCTCCTCCGGCGAACCCCCCTTCCCCTCCCTTCCGGCGAACCCTCTTCTCCCCTTAAACCCTTCCCCATCCCCTCTGGCGAACCCCCCTCCTTCATCCCCTCCGGTGAACCCCCCTCCCCTCAACCCCTCCCCTATCCCCTCCGGCGAACCCCCTCTTCGCTCAACCCCCTCCCTCATCCTCTCCGGCAAAACCCTCCTCCCCACCCTCCCTCCACTGCAACTGTTTGGCCGAACAGAACAATGTCTGTTCAGTCAGGTCTGGCCGAACAGACACTGTTCTTATTCGGCCGGTGTTCGACCGAACAGTTGCAGTGAGGGGAGGAAAGGGGGTGGGGGCAGGGAGTTCCAGCGGTGATGGGGTTGAACAGGGAGAGGGGGTCACGGGCGTGGAGGTTAGGGGGTTCGTCGGTTCGAGGAATGTTGAAGAAGAGGAAGGGGAGGCTGTAAGATCACCTAGAGGGGGGGTGAATAGGTGATGGCTAATCTAATGGTCACTTATGAACAAATAATGCGGAATTAAAACTAAGTTGACCAAATTAAAACTTCTTTTAAATTTAACACTTATGTATAACTCAAGAGTGTTGCCGAATTCCCCTTGCGAGGCTCTGGACAAGCTCCTCTAGATTCCCCTTGAATGGGTTGAGGTGCCGCGTTGGCTCTCTTGGTTGAATACTAGTGTTAACAACAATCCCACGCAATTATATATCAATTAAGCACAAGGGTATATATCATGCATATATAAGATGAACAAAATAAATTGAATGCAAGATATAAAATAGAGACAAAAAGAGAAAGAGGGAAGAGTAAGCAATCGCAAACACAAAGGGTTTGTTTCGAGGTTCGAGCACACTTGCTCTACATCCCCGCCTTCGACACACGAAGGATTTCCACTATGTAAGATCCCACCGGATCTCTCCTCGGTGCCGTACACCTACAAACCCTCGGACTCCCAAGTCCCGTACACACGCAAGTCCACCGACTCGCCGAGGCCGTACCTCGAACCACCAAGAGTTCACAACCGAACTCCAACCACCAACAACGAGCACACTTGCCCGTTTCCTCAAATACAAAGAAAAGATCTCTTTGATGATCACAACACTTGATCACCTAAAGAGCACTCTCACTACAACACACCTATAGGAATATCTAGCAATGGATAGCTCAAGTGTGGTGTGAGAAAATCAAGGAAAGACTATGGTGAAAAACTCAAAGAATCACTTAACACTCTCTTGATAAAAACTCCCTTTTGATTGGAAGTATTAGCACTCTATTTTGTGGAGAAAACTCTTTAAAAGTATCAGAAAAACAGCTCAAGAAATCTCCAAAATCTTCTACCTAAAACAAGTGACAAGACCCCTTTTATAGGGCTGCCAGAAAATAGAGCCGTTGGGCTCCTGTCAGTGCTGTCGGTCGACCGCCGGTCGACCGGCCAACGGTCATTTTTCTGACCGTTGCAGCCACCGGTCGACCGGCTCGGTCGACCGATAACCTGGAATGAACTGTCGGTCGACCGGCCCGGTCAACTGATATTTCCAGAGAGCAAGGCTCTCTTGGTCGGTCGACCGACCCGGTCGACCGGCCACTGTGCTGACAACGTGCACAGGGCTGTGCACATCGGTCGACCGGACCGGTCGACCGGTTTGGCCTGTCAGCCAGTTTCCAGGTCTGAAAACAGGATTTAAAAATCTTTTATAAAATCCTAAAAATACATAGAAATTCTACAAAAATAGTTTTACCAATATACTTGAAAGAATAAACATGCTTGCACAAAATCAAGACATGTTATAGATGTTTTGGTCTATTTTTGTAACTTGGAAATATTAGCTCAATAACCAAAAGGTATTTTTTCAAAACATGTTTTTCCAAACTTGTTTTTCTAAATCTTCATCAAATACAAAAACAAGATATTTGAGTTCATTTAAAAGCATGGTGTGTATGGATATGATCCACTACACAATCAATATGGAATATCTATGTTTTTGACATAAAGCACTAATCATGATTTTGGTTTAAAGATATGAACTATGAAATACCAAAATCCAAGATAAATATTTTGTCTCAAAGAAAATCTTTGTTCTAAATAAAAATTCTTTTCTAAACATAAAAATCTTTTATGAAAGCACTTTAAATCAAGAGTTCTAATCAAGAGTGTGTGTGTGTGATATAACTTGAGCAATCCACCAACTATTCTATCCTTTACATTTTAACTAAAACAAAACAAAATCTTATACCTAGACACAAGTCTTCAACTTCTTGAAGTCTTCCCTTGAAGGCTTCTCATCTTCTTGACTTGGTCCAAAAGTAATCCACCGAGCTCATCTCTAGATGTGTACTTGATGCATAGGCTCGTGAATCAACTGGTGCTAGCTTCCAACTTGTCTTTAAATCCTTTGTTGAAGCTCCACACCTACTAAGATCTTGATAAGGAATCTGTCACTAATTAAACACAAGATCATTAGTAAATATAACTTCATGAGTTGATCATCATCAAAACTAGGGTGATAGGCCTTTGGGCCAACAATCTCCCCCTTTTTGATGATGACAAAACTCATGAAGTTATATATGCATGGATTAAAGTAAAGCTTCAAAGAAGCTCCCCCTTAACTCATGCATACCAAATAAATGATAAAGATATGACAATGAAGCACATGACATGTATGCAAATGAATGGAGATAACACAAAATCAAATCTTTTTTCTCCTATTATTTGCAAGACAATGAAGCACATGACATGTATGCAAATGAATGGAGATAACACAAAATCAAATCTTTTTCTCCTATTATTTGCAAACCACAACATATATACATGAACATAAAATCTTCTCCCCCTTACACAAGGAAGACATGCATATAAAATCTCAAATTCTTCTCCCCCTTTTTGTCAATCATCAACAAAGGGTTCAAAGTAAAATACATCAAACAAATTTTCTCCCCCTTTTGTCAAAAATAAAGAAATCAAGGAGGGGTAATCTAAATCAATCAAGAAGATCTATATGTAGAAGAGATGTTAAGCTCTCCTGCATATAGGCAATACAAATTAAAAATTTTGAAATTTTCTTATGAAAACAAAATTTTGAAATATCTTAAAATACAATATTTTCTTTTAAGGTACCAAATGTAGAACAACCAAATTTTGAATTTTGATACCAATTATGAAATACAATGCATAAGCTTGAAGATAAATAAGATTTGAAGTAAGCTTAGCATTAACAACTTTGTGCTTTAAAAATATAAGTCCATTTAGATACAAGCACACAACAAATCATATATATGTATGAAGAACTAATATCAATTGAAGGTGATACATACATATATGGGAAAGCAAAAATATGAGTATATACATAAGAGGTCAAATTGATACCAATTGAAAATATCCAATGATACCAATTGAAAATTAAGCTTAAGTGTATATATCATATAATCTACCACATGAAGAATTTGAACTAGTTAAATGAAGGTGTTTAACAACTAGTACGGAATCCTTCAATCAAGGAATAAATCAAAAGTTTTTCATGAAATATCAATGAAACACAAGGCACTAAAAACACTCTAGTATCCATAAAGTCCATATTGAAAAGAAGTGAGTGTACTAGTGTTATGTGGAATATGGCATCATGAAAAATAGCAATAAAGTTCAATATTCCTTTAAAACATAAATTTTTGAAAGCATGAAAATCATCACAAAAATTTCTTTATTTTAAAATAATTATATTTCAAGGTATATGTATATTTTGTCAACACAAGAAGCATACATACATATCCCTAATGCAATTGAGTCCATATATGTAGATTTGCATGAAAGGCAAATGACTCAAGAGGTATACATGTATATCTTAAAGTTTGGCCAAAATGCACATATACATGAAATGAAAAGCACATGATCATAAATCAAATCCAAAGAGAGAATATAAGTTTAAAGATGTATGAATCATCAAAACTAAGCAATACAAGCACATTTCATGGGTTCAAATAAGCATTCAAGCACAAATATAAATAGATTTATTTGTGGCCCATGATATGTACAAGTATAAATCCTAGTGTTGACAAAAGCTAACACTTAAACTAATATTCAAATCATGAATCATCAAATCTTGAGAATACAAAATAATTTATCCAAATTATTGTAAAGTAGGATCATGTGTAAATCTCAAAAACTATTTGAAGAATAGATAACTAGTATAAATAGATTTTTGACAAACTAGTTAAAGATCCTTCAAATACATCAAATCATATGTTTTTCATAAACATAACTAAATACATAAAAAATTTAAGCACTCATGGTCTATTAGGCTCATAAATGATTTTAACAAGAAATGTGAGTGTTAAACAATCATGTAAATAGCATTTTTATGAAAATAGACATTTAAGCTCAAAAAGATCATAAGACACATTTTTAACAAAAGCACGAAAAATCATTTTTCATCAAAACACTAATCTTCATGGTATATGTATGATTAATCCAATCCTAACAATACACATACATATCCCAAATCTAAAAGAGTCTATGAATGATGTTTGCATGAAGGCAAGAGACTCACGGGTATACATGTATATTTATTAGATTTGAATTGAACATGTATATACATGAAGTAAAGCATTAAAAATTGGCCAAGCATGTATAAATGAGAATCATCAAAACTAGTCTATACATATGCTTATAGTGGATACAAGTGAGCATGAAGTTCAACTATATATATGAGTCAATTGTAGTTCACTATTTGTATATGTATAAATGTAAGTTTGATACATTCTACATCTAAGCATGTAATTACCACATGAAGCACATAAAATCTTAAAACATGAACATGCTATGAATATTATGGATGAACAAGCATGAACAAAAAAAAATAGGAGTTTAGAAATTGTTACCAACTCCAAAGCTCCAAATATGGTGGTCTTTCCCACCAAAATCTCCTTGATAGCAATGCATCCAAAAGTTTGTCCATCATGTCCATTGCATCCGCTATCAAGGCACCAATCCTCTCACGTTTTGTGAGAGCCCTCACCTACATCAAAATCAAAGGGTGGGGGTTTGGTACCCATACTTTCTTGGGTCCTTTGGGGTTAGCTTTATTGCAAGGATCCCAAAATCTTTTATACTTAGCAAAATATAAATGAGGTTTCTTATCAAAACAATATTTTGCTAAATGGCCTTTGCGGCCACAATGTGTACATACGTACACCTTAGTATGCTTATGTGTAGGAGTGTGATCATGTTGTGCAACATAAGCAAATGCATGGTTATGATGTGCATGAATGTGTGGAGTTTGTTTCTTTGAAAACATTGACTCCAACCTAGAATGATTAAAAGCACAAGAGTTCAAAGTTGAACTCAAACCATCCATTTCATTTTTCAAATTCTTAATCTCATTAGTTGTGGCATGTAAAGCATGGTGAGATAAAGAATCATTTTTCTTTTTCTTTTGAAAAACATTATCCTTTTCTTTTTCGACAAATTTTCTTTTTAAAGATTTATTTTCTTGAAAAACGATTTCCTTTTGTTTTTCCACCAAATCAATCTTATCCTTCAAAATAGTGTTCCCTTCACAAAGATCATTCAATTTTGAAAGTAAGGAAACATTTTCATTTTTCAAATCTTTATTTTCTTTTTCTAAACATGCAAGTTATTTCTAAAAGAATCATTTTCTACATGCATGCAATCAAATTTCTTTTTCAAACTTTTGTTATCTTTTTCTAAGCATGCAATGTTATCTCTAAATGAGTCATGTTCATTATGCATGCAAGCAATGTCCTTTTTCAAATTTTTATTTTCTTTCTTAATTATGTCATATCTCTCAAGCAATAATTGACAAAATGTAGAGAGTTCATCATATGACATACTATCATCTTCTACCTCGGATTCGGTAGTTACCTCAAGGGGGTTATCCCCTTGGACCATGTAGCATACGTTGGAGGTGTCGCTCCCAACGTCCGAATCGCTCCCCGCATAATATTGTTCATTTTCGCCAAGGGAGGTGATGATGTTCCAAGCTACAAAAGCCGAATCAATGTTAGCAACCCTAAATAAGTAATCATCATTTAGGGTACTCTTCAAAGCATTAAGGGCTTTTGCATTAGCCTCAAGATTCTTACCATTTAAGCAATAATCATTATTAGTGATGGCAAGATATACATTATGACCTAGGGCTTTGAGGTACAATGACATCTTAACTTTCCATATTTGGATGTTAAGGATGTCAAAGGTGGGTGGCGACATGAAGTCCATGGTGTGTGTACTAAAATCTTGTGATTAGCCTAAAAGGAGGATCTTTAACTCTTAGGTTGTTAGACCCAATATCAAGAGCACTAGCTCTGATACCAATTGTAAGATCACCTAGAGGGGGGGTGAATAGGTGATGGCTAATCTAATGGTCACTTATGAACAAATAATGCGGAATTAAAACTAAGTGGACCAAATTAAAACTTCTTTTAAATTTAACACTTATGTATAACTCAAGAGTGTTGCCGAATTCCCTTGCGAGGCTCTGGACAAGCTCCTCTAGATTCCCCTTGAATGGGTTGAGGTGCCGCGTTGGCTCTCTTGGTTGAATACTAGTGTTAACAACAATCCCACGCAATTATATATCAATTAAGCACAAGGGTATATATCATGCATATATAAGATGAACAAAATAAATTGAATGCAAGATATAAAATAGAGACAAAAAGAGAAAGAGGGAAGAGTAAGCAATCGCAAACACAAAGGGTTTGTTTCGAGGTTCGAGCACACTTGCTCTACATCCCCGCCTTCGACACACGAAGGATTTCCACTATGTAAGATCCCACCGGATCTCTCCTCGGTGCCGTACACCTACAAACCCTCGGACTCCCAAGTCCCGTACACACGCAAGTCCACCGACTCGCCGAGGCCGTACCTCGAACCACCAAGAGTTCACAACCGAACTCCAACCACCAACAACGAGCACACTTGCCCGTTTCCTCAAATACAAAGAAAAGATCTCTTTGATGATCACAACACTTGATCACCTAAAGAGCACTCTCACTACAACACACCTATAGGAATATCTAGCAATGGATAGCTCAAGTGTGGTGTGAGAAAATCAAGGAAAGACTATGGTGAAAAACTCAAAGAATCACTTAACACTCTCTTGATAAAAACTCCCTTTTGATTGGAAGTATTAGCACTCTATTTTGTGGAGAAAACTCTTTAAAAGTATCAGAAAAACAGCTCAAGAAATCTCCAAAATCTTCTACCTAAAACAAGTGACAAGACCCCTTTATAGGGCTGCCAGAAAATAGAGCCGTTGGGCTCCTGTCAGTGCTGTCGGTCGACCGCCGGTCGACCGGCCAACGGTCATTTTTCTGACCGTTGCAGCCACCGGTCGACGGCTCGGTCGACCGATAACCTGGAATGAACTGTCGGTCGACCGGCCCGGTCGACTGATATTTCCAGAGAGCAAGGCTCTCTTGGTCGGTCGACCGACCCGGTCGACCGGCCACTGTGCTGACAACGTGCACAGGGCTGTGCACATCGGTCGACCGGACCGGTCGACCGGTTTGGCCTGTCAGCCAGTTTCCAGGTCTGAAAACAGGATTTAAAAATCTTTTATAAAATCCTAAAAATACATAGAAATTCTACAAAAATAGTTTTACCAATATACTTGAAAGAATAAACATGCTTGCACAAAATCAAGACATATTATAGATGTTTTGGTCTATTTTTGTAACTTGGAAATATTAGCTCAATAACCAAAAGGTATTTTTCCAAAACATGTTTTTCCAAACTTGTTTTTCTAAATCTTCATCAAATACAAAAACAAGATATTTGAGTTCATTTAAAAGCATGGTGTGTATGGATATGATCCACTACACAATCAATATGGAATATCTATGTTTTTGACATAAAGCACTAATCATGATTTTGGTTTAAAGATATGAACTATGAAATACCAAAATCCAAGATAAATATTTTGTCTCAAAGAAAATCTTTGTTCTAAATAAAAATTCTTTTCTAAACATAAAAATCTTTTATGAAAGCACTTTAAATCAAGAGTTCTAATCAAGAGTGTGTGTGTGTGATATAACTTGAGCAATCCACCAACTATTCTATCCTTTACATTTTAACTAAAACAAAACAAAATCTTATACCTAGACACAAGTCTTCAACTTCTTGAAGTCTTCCCTTGAAGGCTTCTCATCTTCTTGACTTGGTCCAAAAGTAATCCACCGAGCTCATCTCTAGATGTGTACTTGATGCATAGGCTCGTGAATCAACTGGTGCTAGCTTCCAACTTGTCTTTAAATCCTTTGTTGAAGCTCCACACCTACTAAGATCTTGATAAGGAATCTGTCACTAATTAAACACAAGATCATTAGTAAATATAACTTCATGAGTTGATCATCATCAAAACTAGGGTGATAGGCCTTTGGGCCAACAATCTCCCCCTTTTTGATGATGACAAAACTCATGAAGTTATATATGCATGGATTAAAGTAAAGCTTCAAAGAAGCTCCCCCTTAACTCATGCATACCAAATAAATGATAAAGATATGACAATGAAGCACATGACATGTATGCAAATGAATGGAGATAACACAAAATCAAATCTTTTTCTCCTATTATTTGCAAGACAATGAAGCACATGACATGTATGCAAATGAATGGAGATAACACAAAATCAAATCTTTTTCTCCTATTATTTGCAAACCACAACATATATACATGAACATAAAATCTTCTCCCCCTTACACAAGGAAGACATGCATATAAAATCTCAAATTCTTCTCCCCTTTTTGTCAATCATCAACAAAGGGTTCAAAGTAAAATACATCAAACAAATTTTCTCCCCCTTTTTGTCAAAAATAAAGAAATCAAGGAGGGGTAATCTAAATCAATCAAGAAGATCTATATGTAGAAGAGATGTTAAGCTCTCCTTGCATATAGGCAATACAAATTAAAAATTTTGAAATTTTCTTATGAAAACAAAATTTTGAAATATCTTAAAATACAATATTTCTTTTAAGGTACCAAATGTAGAACAACCAAATTTTGAATTTTGATACCAATTATGAAATACAATGCATAAGCTTGAAGATAAATAAGATTTGAAGTAAGCTTAGCATTAACAACTTTGTGCTTTAAAAATATAAGTCCATTTAGATACAAGCACACAACAAATCATATATATGTATGAAGAACTAATATCAATTGAAGGTGATACATACATATATGGGAAAGCAAAAATATGAGTATATACATAAGAGGTCAAATTGATACCAATTGAAAATATCCAATGATACCAATTGAAAATTAAGCTTAAGTGTATATATCATATAATCTACCACATGAAGAATTTGAACTAGTTAAATGAAGGTGTTTAACAACTAGTACGGAATCCTTCAATCAAGGAATAAATCAAAAGTTTTTCATGAAATATCAATGAAACACAAGGCACTAAAAACACTCTAGTATCCATAAAGTCCATATTGAAAAGAAGTGAGTGTACTAGTGTTATGTGGAATATGGCATCATGAAAAATAGCAATAAAGTTCAATATTCCTTTAAAACATAAATTTTTGAAAGCATGAAAATCATCACAAAAATTTCTTTATTTTAAAATAATTATATTTCAAGGTATATGTATATTTTGTCAACACAAGAAGCATACATACATATCCCTAATGCAATTGAGTCCATATATGTAGATTTGCATGAAAGGCAAATGACTCAAGAGGTATACATGTATATCTTAAAGTTTGGCCAAAATGCACATATACATGAAATGAAAAGCACATGATCATAAATCAAATCCAAAGAGAGAATATAAGTTTAAAGATGTATGAATCATCAAAACTAAGCAATACAAGCACATTTCATGGGTTCAAATAAGCATTCAAGCACAAATATAAATAGATTTATTTGTGGCCCATGATATGTACAAGTATAAATCCTAGTGTTGACAAAAGCTAACACTTAAACTAATATTCAAATCATGAATCATCAAATCTTGAGAATACAAAATAATTTATCCAAATTATTGTAAAGTAGGATCATGTGTAAATCTCAAAAACTATTTGAAGAATAGATAACTAGTATAAATAGATTTTTGACAAACTAGTTAAAGATCCTTCAAATACATCAAATCATATGTTTTTCATAAACATAACTAAATACATAAAAAATTAAGCACTCATGGTCTATTAGGCTCATAAATGATTTTAACAAGAAATGTGAGTGTTAAACAATCATGTAAATAGCATTTTTATGAAAATAGACATTTAAGCTCAAAAAGATCATAAGACACATTTTTAACAAAAGCACGAAAAATCATTTTTCATCAAAACACTAATCTTCATGGTATATGTATGATTAATCCAATCCTAACAATACACATACATATCCCAAATCTAAAAGAGTCTATGAATGATGTTTGCATGAAGGCAAGAGACTCACGGGTATACATGTATATTTATTAGATTTGAATTGAACATGTATATACATGAAGTAAAGCATTAAAAATTGGCCAAGCATGTATAAATGAGAATCATCAAAACTAGTCTATACATATGCTTATAGTGGATACAAGTGAGCATGAAGTTCAACTATATATATGAGTCAATTGTAGTTCACTATTTGTATATGTATAAATGTAAGTTTGATACATTCTACATCTAAGCATGTAATTACCACATGAAGCACATAAAATCTTTAAAACATGAACATGCTATGAATATTATGGATGAACAAGCATGAACAAAAAAATAGGAGTTTAGAAATTGTTACCAACTCCAAAGCTCCAAATATGGTGGTCTTTCCCACCAAAATCTCCTTGATAGCAATGCATCCAAAAGTTTGTCCATCATGTCCATTGCATCCGCTATCAAGGCACCAATCCTCTCACGTTTTGTGAGAGCCCTCACCTACATCAAAATCAAAGGGTGGGGGTTTTGGTACCCATACTTTCTTGGGTCCTTTGGGGTTAGCTTTATTGCAAGGATCCCAAAATCTTTTATACTTAGCAAAATATAAATGAGGTTTCTTATCAAAACAATATTTTGCTAAATGGCCTTTGCGGCCACAATGTGTACATACGTACACCTTAGTATGCTTATGTGTAGGAGTGTGATCATGTTGTGCAACATAAGCAAATGCATGGTTATGATGTGCATGAATGTGTGGAGTTTGTTTCTTTGAAAACATTGACTCCAACCTAGAATGATTAAAAGCACAAGAGTTCAAAGTTGAACTCAAACCATCCATTTCATTTTTCAAATTCTTAATCTCATTAGTTGTGGCATGTAAAGCATGGTGAGATAAAGAATCATTTTTCTTTTTCTTTTGAAAAACATTATCCTTTTCTTTTTCGACAAATTTTCTTTTAAAGATTTATTTTCTTGAAAAACGATTTCCTTTTGTTTTTCCACCAAATCAATCTTATCCTTCAAAATAGTGTTCCCTTCACAAAGATCATTCAATTTTGAAAGTAAGGAAACATTTTCATTTTTCAAATCTTTATTTTCTTTTTCTAAACATGCAAGTTTATTTCTAAAAGAATCATTTTCTACATGCATGCAATCAAATTTCTTTTTCAAACTTTTGTTATCTTTTTCTAAGCATGCAATGTTATCTCTAAATGAGTCATGTTCATTATGCATGCAAGCAATGTCCTTTTTCAAATTTTTATTTTCTTTCTTAATTATGTCATATCTCTCAAGCAATAATTGACAAAATGTAGAGAGTTCATCATATGACATACTATCATCTTCTACCTCGGATTCGGTAGTTACCTCAAGGGGGTTATCCCCTTGGACCATGTAGCATACGTTGGAGGTGTCGCTCCCAACGTCCGAATCGCTCCCCGCATAATATTGTTCATTTTCGCCAAGGGAGGTGATGATGTTCCAAGCTACAAAAGCCGAATCAATGTTAGCAACCCTAAATAAGTAATCATCATTTAGGGTACTCTTCAAAGCATTAAGGGCTTTTGCATTAGCCTCAAGATTCTTACCATTTAAGCAATAATCATTATTAGTGATGGCAAGATATACATTATGACCTAGGGCTTTGAGGTACAATGACATCTTAACTTTCCATATTTGGATGTTAAGGATGTCAAAGGTGGGTGGCGACATGAAGTCCATGGTGTGTGTACTAAAATCTTGTGATTAGCCTAAAAGGAGGATCTTTAACTCTTAGGTTGTTAGACCTAATATCAAGAGCACTAGCTCTGATACCAATTGTAAGATCACCTAGAGGGGGGGTGAATAGGTGATGGCTAATCTAATGGTCACTTATGAACAAATAATGCGGAATTAAAACTAAGTTGACCAAATTAAAACTTCTTTTAAATTTAACACTTATGTATAACTCAAGAGTGTTGCCGAATTCCCCTTGCGAGGCTCTGGACAAGCTCCTCTAGATTCCCCTTGAATGGGTTGAGGTGCCGCGTTGGCTCTCTTGGTTGAATACTAGTGTTAACAACAATCCCACGCAATTATATATCAATTAAGCACAAGGGTATATATCATGCATATATAAGATGAACAAAATAAATTGAATGCAAGATATAAAATAGAGACAAAAAGAGAAAGAGGGAAGAGTAAGCAATCGCAAACACAAAGGGTTTGTTTCGAGGTTCGAGCACACTTGCTCTACATCCCCGCCTTCGACACACGAAGGATTTCCACTATGTAAGATCCCACCGGATCTCTCCTCGGTGCCGTACACCTACAAACCCTCGGACTCCCAAGTCCCGTACACACGCAAGTCCACCGACTCGCCGAGGCCGTACCTCGAACCACCAAGAGTTCACAACCGAACTCCAACCACCAACAACGAGCACACTTGCCCGTTTCCTCAAATACAAAGAAAAGATCTCTTTGATGATCACAACACTTGATCACCTAAAGAGCACTCTCACTACAACACACCTATAGGAATATCTAGCAATGGATAGCTCAAGTGTGGTGTGAGAAAATCAAGGAAAGACTATGGTGAAAAACTCAAAGAATCACTTAACACTCTCTTGATAAAAACTCCCTTTTGATTGGAAGTATTAGCACTCTATTTTGTGGAGAAAACTCTTTAAAAGTATCAGAAAAACAGCTCAAGAAATCTCCAAAATCTTCTACCTAAAACAAGTGACAAGACCCCTTTTATAGGGCTGCCAGAAAATAGAGCCGTTAGGCTCCTGTCAGTGCTGTCGGTCGACCGCCGGTCGACCGGCCAACGGTCATTTTTCTGACCGTTGCAGCCACCGGTCGACCGGCTCGGTCGACCGATAACCTGGAATGAACTGTCGGTCGACCGGCCCGGTCGACTGATATTTCCAGAGAGCAAGGCTCTCTTGGTCGGTCGACCGACCCGGTCGACCGGCCACTGTGCTGACAACGTGCACAGGGCTGTGCACATCGGTCGACCGGACCGGTCGACCGGTTTGGCCTGTCAGCCAGTTTCCAGGTCTGAAAACAGGATTTAAAAATCTTTTATAAAATCCTAAAAATACATAGAAATTCTACAAAAATAGTTTTACCAATATACTTGAAAGAATAAACATGCTTGCACAAAATCAAGACATATTATAGATGTTTTGGTCTATTTTTGTAACTTGGAAATATTAGCTCAATAACCAAAAGGTATTTTTCCAAACATGTTTTTCCAAACTTGTTTTTCTAAATCTTCATCAAATACAAAAACAAGATATTTGAGTTCATTTAAAAGCATGGTGTGTATGGATATGATCCACTACACAATCAATATGGAATATCTATGTTTTTGACATAAAGCACTAATCATGATTTTGGTTTAAAGATATGAACTATGAAATACCAAAATCCAAGATAAATATTTTGTCTCAAAGAAAATCTTTGTTCTAAATAAAAATTCTTTTCTAAACATAAAAATCTTTATGAAAGCACTTTAAATCAAGAGTTCTAATCAAGAGTGTGTGTGTGTGATATAACTTGAGCAATCCACCAACTATTCTATCCTTTACATTTTAACTAAAACAAAACAAAATCTTATACCTAGACACAAGTCTTCAACTTCTTGAAGTCTTCCCTTGAAGGCTTCTCATCTTCTTGACTTGGTCCAAAAGTAATCCACCGAGCTCATCTCTAGATGTGTACTTGATGCATAGGCTCGTGAATCAACTGGTGCTAGCTTCCAACTTGTCTTTAAATCCTTTGTTGAAGCTCCACACCTACTAAGATCTTGATAAGGAATCTGTCACTAATTAAACACAAGATCATTAGTAAATATAACTTCATGAGTTGATCATCATCAAAACTAGGGTGATAGGCCTTTGGGCCAACAGAGGCAAGGGGAGGGGGAGGCGGGGAGGCGGAGCGGGAGTAGAAGGGGAGCAGGGGTCGCCAGAGAAGGAAAACGGGGGTGGAAGAAGGAGGAAGGGGTATTTTGGAGTTTTACTATGGGTGAAATGAGAAAAAAAATATATTAGTACACTTGTAAATTTTTTAGGAGGGCCCTTCTCACTTTTGGGGTGGCAATACCGTTCTCCACATGATCAGCTTGTTTTCAAAATTTCACATCATAATCTTTCATAAACAATTACATCACGAGAATCGTTTTCAAAAACAACACCTGCATGCATGCATATCTCCATACCTGTTACTTCTCATTTTGAAACTCGAGTAACGTATCACTTCGCATCCTTCTACAGGACCATGTCCTTTTTCACACTATGTCCCTCCAACTATCGTGTCTCCTGATCTGGCCAAATTCTGTCTTGTATTTTTCTTGGATTGGGACAACATTTCCCTCCGGCTAACTAACGTCGCGGAACATGTACCTCGAGCTGTCTATTTTTGTTCTTGCCTTTTAGATTTGTTTTGGCCCCTCACTCTCAAAATACTTTGCTTCTACAAGCCCGCTTCATGGATTATGTGTTAGACTTATTATGCTTTTAAAGTCCAATTTAATTTGGGCCTAATCAAGTCAATTGGATATATGCATCCGCCCACTTAACCTATATTGTTTGACCCAATAAAAAATTGATCAAGCCTAAATGGTTTGGGTCTAACACGTTTTCAATTACACTTAACTATTAGTGTATTTAAATTAAAATATGAGACTTATCTACACGTGTGGAACTCTTGTTATAAATTAAGGGCCTAAATTTATGATGAGTTGAATTAGGATTCCTTCATGCTATATATATCATGAGTAGGGTGCCCTCTCCACAACAATGATCATCTCTCTCTTGGAGGCCTCTCATCTCCTCTAAGGATAAAGAAGAGAACTTGGTGGCTGGGGAGAAGAATCCTCTCCCTCAACTTCGGCGTCCTCGAGATCGTGCAACCTTCGGCATCCCTTTCGTGATGGTATCAGATATGCCTAAAACTCTCCTTCTCTTTGATCATGATAAAGAGGCTATGCGTGTTTGAGATCTTATTTGGACAATTATTAGATCTAAAATTATGTCCCTCGATATTTATGATTATCTTGCTCTGCTGATTACATTTCCCAAGCGGTCTTTTTGAACTCACACGTCCGTTTGATCCACATAATCCTTTTTTCTCAATCCACAACTTATGTTTCCCTCCTGGATCTCTTCGTGGATCATGTTCCGAAATGGTGTAGGTTTCATTTGGCCTAATCTATCTGGTGATCCATGGTCCCACAGATAGGATGGCTTCCTTTGTGTTCATCTGGGAGCACATTCTTCAAACCTAGACTTTTGCTTTGTTAAATGTTCTCTCCTTTGGAGATCAATCCAGAACTCTCTGACCTTAATCCTGTTAGGAAAATGAAGAATTAAATAGAGAATCTTTGAACTAAATTAAGGCGAGATCTGTTAAATCAACTAGATAATTGTTTGAGTATGTTCTCCTTCCATTAGGGATGAACATAGTATATTTACATGTTCAATTCTATTTTAGAATAAATGAGATATTAAAGTCTAAAGTTTGCCTAATTCAAAAGCTAAAAAAGACTAAAGGTAGCTAAAAGTATTTAGTCTCACATTGGATATGGGATAGACAATTGAAGTGTATAAATAGAGAAAAATGGGAACAAAAAGCGTGCCCTTTAGGTACTTGAAGTTTTCGCGCGTGATTGGGTCCAGGTGTGGAATCCAACCCGGCCTGGTTCTTTTTGAACCGGGCCACACAGGTTTGGTGTACAAGCCTCCGCTACCCTCCCGTTGCTTCTGAAAGAAGGCTTAGAAAATTCAAATTCAATAGATTCTTAAATAGAATTGTTGTCTAACTCTTTATCTTCCTAAGACATTAATTTTTCAAATATTTTCCCTGAAATTTGTCTTCATCCTACTGCATTGAAATCTTGCGAAGGTACTGATTAACGGTGGTTCGACCGTACGGTGGTTCGACCTACTATCCAAATACCATGAAGGAGTGTTGTATCTTGGAGGACCAGCGTCTAATAACCCGTTAACACCGTAGCGGGGGACGTAATTGTTTTAAGAAGATTCGCTACATGCGTACCTCACTCCAATTGGTGTATAAGTGAACCAACATTCTTTGAACAGGCGTTATACTGAAATATATATGCTCATAAATATTACATATATTGAGACTGACTAAAACTAGTTTAATTGGTGTTTAACCAAGAAAGGTAATTGAAAGGTGGTTCTGTAATTAAGGAACGTACTACTGAACGGAAAACCTCCCACCTGATATTCACTGACCTGGCCAATTAGATCAGTGATATTGATTAGTGTAAGATCTATCCTAGGTCCAACAATCTTAAGACAATTACTATTTTTGAAGTTACTTACTTTTGTTCTATTTAAATTATAAAAAATCTCTGAGACTAATCAAGATAGTACTAGTAAGGTACCGAACATGCAAATTCAACAGATGATTGTGCCTGCTCCACTTTCTAACCCGAAGCCGGAGAAGTCAGGAAAATTTGATGGCATTGAATTCAAGAGGTGGCAACAAAAGATGCTCTTCTACTTGACCACCTGCATTTGGCCAAATTCCTACAAGAGGATCCACCGAAATCCGGAACTGATCGGGACTCAGTCCTTGCAGTTGATGTATTGTCGCAAGGTGACTTCCTTTTCCATAACTATATCTTAAACGAACTGGATGACTCTCTTTACAATGTCTACAGTCCTATCACAACGGCAAAGAAGTTGTGGGTAAGTCTTGATAAGAAGTACAAGACTGATGATGTCGGTACCAAGAAGTTCGTCGTTGGATAACTTCTGGAGTACAAAATGGTGGACAGCAAGACTATGATCGGTCAAGTGCAAGAATTCCAACTTATCTTGCATGAGATAGAAGTTGAAGGAATGATTCTACCGAAAACTTTTTAGGTTGCTACTACCATGGAGAAATTTTCACCTGCGTGGAGAGATTTCAAGAACTACATGAAGTACAAGCGCAAAGAGCTGAAGTTGAAAGACCTCATTGTGAGGCTTCGGATTGAAGAGGACAATCATAAGTCCGAGAAAAGGAGCAACAAGAAGTCCTATGAATCCAAGGCCAATGTGATCGAAGACTCAAAGGAAAAAAGCGTCCACTTCCAAAGGCCTAAAGCGGAAGAAGACTGCCCAAGGTTACAAAGACAAGAACCAAGAAGGAAAGAACAAGTGCTTCAAGGGAACTTGCTACATCTGCAATAAAGAGGGACACAAGGCGAATGAATATCGCAGTCATCCCAAAAAGAACAAGAAGGCCCATCTACAGGCAAACCTGACCGACCATGCGTCACCAAGCCTATCAGCTGTGGTGTCAGAAGTGAATTTGACAACCAATAATAAGAATTGGTGGGTAGACACTGGAGCTACTCGGCACATCTGCTCTGAGAAATTATTATTTTCTGAATATCAAAAACTAGAGCAAGATGAGTAACTCTTAATGGGCAACTCAGCCGTCTCCAAAGTTGAGGGAAAAGGAAAGGTTACACTGAAGTGGACATTTGGGAAGGAGCTCACTCTGAACGATGTACTACATATTCCAAATATCTGCAAAAAATGATCTCTGGATCAATCCTTAGTAAGAAAGGTTTTAGAATAGTTTTCAAATTAGATAAATTTGTACTCACTAAAGGTGGGATGTATGTGGGTAAGGGTTATCTTGTTGATGGCCTATTTAAGGCCAATGTTGCTGTAGTGGACAAAAAGTCCATATATATGTACTCAAAACTCATAAATAAAGTAAAATCTTCTGTTTATTTGCTTGACTCTCCTATTTTATGGCATGCTAGATTAGGGCATGTCAATTACAAGTCCTTGCAAAACTTATCTAATTTAGGATATATTCTTAAACTCAACTTAAGAGAAATTCATAACTGTGAAATTTGTGTTGAAGCCAAGTTTGCAAAAAAGTTATACCACTCAATTGATCAAAATACAGAACCTTTAGGGTTAATTCATAGTGACTTGTGTGACTTGAAATTTGCGCCAACAAGAGGCGGGAAAAGTATTCTATTACTTTTATTGATGACTGTATAAGATACTATTATGTGTATCTTCTAAACAGTAAGGATGAGGCAATGAATATGTTTCTAACATATAAAGTTGAAGTTGAGAATCAACTCAATAAGAATATAAAGATTCTAAAAATCAATCGAGACGGAGAATATGAATCAAATGAATTTAGTGAGTTATGTGCTAATTTTGGTATAATTCATCAAACTACAACACCATATATTTCTCAGCAAAATGGGATTATTGAACGACAAGACAGAACATTAAAGGAGATGGTCAATTTCATGCTCGTAAGTCCTGGAGCTCCACAAAACTTGTATGGGGAAGCTCTGTTAACTGCAAATTATATTTTAAATAGAGTATCCCACAAGAAACTTGATCTTATACCATTTGAGTTATGGCATGGAAGGACACCTTCCTACCATTACCTCAAAATGTGGCGGCATAGGCAAAGGTACTAGTGCCACTGCCTAAAAGGACTAAGTTGGGAGCAAAAATAATAGACTGCATATTCATAGGCTATGCCTTGAATAGCAGTGCTTATAAATTTTTGGTACATAAATCAAAAATACTAGATATTCATGTAAACATGATTATCGAATCAAGAGATGATGTGTTCTTTGAAGACATCTTTTCATATAAATGGAAAGAAGATAAGACTTCTGGGGGAAAAACACACGAGATGGCATTCAGGGACGATAACCCCAAGGAACCAATTGTTAATGCAGAAGTTGAACCAAGAAGAAGTCAGAGATCAAGAATCTCTAAATCTTTTGGTCCAAATTTCATAGCATATGCTATTGAAAGCGAGTCTTAAACATTTAAAGAGGCTATGTCTATCTCAGAAGCATAAATGTGGAATGAAGATATAAATAGCGAAGTAGAATCCATCCTAAGCAATCATACTTGAAAATTGGCAAACTTACCTCCTGGCAGTAAACCAATTTGGAGAAAGTAGATTTTCAAAAGAAAATTAAAACCTGATGGATCTATCGATAAGTACAAGGCTAGATTAGTAGCCAAGGGTTATCGACAAAAGGAAGGACTTGACTACTTCGATACTTATTCACCAGTAAAAAGAATAACTTCCATTCGGATATTACTTATGATTGTAGTTTGCACAACTTAGATATTCATCAAATGGATGCCAAGACTGCATTCTTAAATGGTAAATTAAATGAAGAAATATATATGGAGGTACCTGACTATTCTAGGGCCTAGAACATAAAGTATGCAAATTGGTTAAATCCTTATATGGTCTAAAGCAGGCTCCAAAATAATGGCATGAGAAATTTGATAGTGTCATGATCAAAGATGAATTCACTATCAATGAATGCGATAAGTGTGTATACGCTAAACAGTTGGAGATGCATGTATCATTGTTTGTCTATATGTAGATGACATGCTGATACTTGGGACTAATATTGAAGTTATTAAGTCCACTAAAAGGTGTCATCCAACAATTTTGATATGAAGGATCTGAAAGTTGCTGATGCAATTTTAGGAATTAAAATCATAAGAACACCAGATGGAATCAGTCTATCTCAATCTCACTATGTGAAAAAGATGATAAAAAGATTCAAAGAGCATGGGATAAAAGAAAATACAAATCTTTTTCTCTACACATCTACCTTCGCAAGAATACAGGAACTGGAGTACGACAGTTAGAATATTCTCAGATTATCGAAAGTCTAATGTATTTAATGAATTACACTAGACCCGATATTGTTTATGTTGTAAGCAAATTAAGCAGATACAATAGTAACCCTAGTGATGATCATTGGATTGCTTTGCTATGAATATTTGGTTACGTATCATAAAACCAAGGAATATGCCTTGAGATATGGACAATATCCGCCTATACTTGAAGGATACAGTGATGCTAATTGGATTGCAGATTTTGAAGAATCAAAATCAACTAGCGGATACGATTTACTCTTGGAGGAGTAGCAGTATCTTGAAAATCCTCCAAACAATCGTGTATTGCCCGATCTACAATGGAATCAGAATTTATAACTTTAAATAAGGCTAGAGAAGAAACAGAATGGCTTTGACAATTTTTGAAAGATATACCATTATGGTCAAAGTCATTGCCCGCCATAGGCATTCACTGCGATAATCAAGCATCGATATCTGGGGCACAGAATTATATATATAACGGTAAGTTTAGACATATTCATCGTAGGCATAATACTGTTAAGCAGTTACTCTCAAATAGAATTATCTCTATTGACTTTGTATCGTCAAAAGATAATTTAGTGGATCTGTTTACGAAAAGTTTAAGTGGAGAGCGTATAAACTGCGCATCGAGGGGAATGTGTCTAAAAGCCTAATCTTACCGAGTCAGCTTAATAAAAACCTTACTTACTGACTGGAGATCCCACAAACTAAGTTTACGAGTAAAAACTAGCTATGATTGACTATGCAAGTAAGCACTTAGGAGCTTGACTCTAACACCATTCCTGTGGTGCACCTAAGTGCTTTCTACAAGTGGATTAAGGATAAACTTAACGCTTTTAATGATGCCTATATCTTGTTATTATAACAACTGGGGTAAGTAGAATACTCTTAATAGAACGATCATCTATGTGAGTATAGAGCTGGGTTGGCTCTTTGGAATCTCTATAGAGGATGTTATTCCCTAAAGATACTCTCTGAAACTAAGAATGTTCAGGGCCAAAATGGACACAACCGAGAATCAAAGTTGATTTTGAAAAGTTACTGTGTGAGCTTGCTGATTAGGCTTACATTAACGGATGACAGTTCAAGAATTAGTTCACTGATTAGCCAGTAAGTCTGATAAAGGTTTCGTTATGAAAGGTTCAAGACCTAGTTACCTATCCGGATGCAATTTCTTTTCTAAAGTACCTTTCACTATAGAGTCAGTCTCTTTGTGTGTCAATTTCTTAAATCTTCATTTATTGTGGGGGATTGTTGGGAAAATAAAGAAGTAAACAGAGAAACTTTGAGCTAAATTAAGGCGAGATTCGTTGATAGAATCAACCGGATAACAGTTGGAGTATGTTCTCCTTCCATTAGGGATGAACTTGGTACATTTGCATGTTCAATTCTATTTTAGAATGAAAGAGATTTTTAAGTCTAAAGTTTGCCTAATACAAAAGCTATAAAAGGGACTATAGGTAGCTAAAAATATTTAGTCCCACATTGGATATGAGATGGACAATTGAAATGTATAAATAAAGAAAAATGAGAACAAAGGGAATGTCCTTTGGGTACTTGGAGTTTTCGCGTGTGATTAGGGGAAACCATGCCCATATGCGCGCGCCGCCGCCGCTCGGCGCCGTCGTCGTCGTTGGTGTCGGTGCGGGGCTCGAGTCCGGGCGTGGGCGTGGGATCCAACTCGGCCCGGTTCTTTCTGAACCGGGTCATACGGGTTTGGTGTGCAAGCGGGTCTTGACCCGCTCCACTATCTGCCCGCTGCGCTGCAACGGTTGGAAGGAACCGCTGCAGCGATTCCTGTCTGGAATGAACAGTTGTAACGATTCAGACAGAACCGTTGCAACCGCTCGGACAGATTTGCCCTTCAATGGACTCCCAGGAGCGCTATTAATAGTGCTCCTTTCCGTGATTCTAAAAACACAGAAATCATTTCCTCCTCTCTTCATTTACACTGAACATCCGTCCTGAAAAAAATCTGACTGAATTTCATAGTTCTAAAGAAGATTTTGAAGTAAGGAAAGATTCATTCTGAAAGAAGGCTTATAAAATTTAACATATTCTTAAATAGAATTTTTTTCTGAGTCTCTGTCTTCCTAAGACATTAATTTTCTCTCCCTCTTTTCTTTACAGTGGATAAATCCTCCAAAATTAAGGCAAATATTCTCCCTGAAATTTGTCTTCGTCCTGCTGTATTGAAATCCTGTGAAGGTACTGATTAACTACGGTTCGACCGCACGGTGATTTGATAGTGCTATTCAAATACCGTGAAGGATGTTGTATCTTGGGAGACTAGCGTCTAGTAACCCGTTAGTTAGCACCGTAGCGGGGGACGTAATTGTCTTAAGGAGATTCGCTACATGCGTACCTCACTCCAATTGCTATATAAGTGAACCAACATTTTTTATATAAGGGTTATACTGAAATATTTATGCTCATAAATATTACAGTATATTGAGACTGATTAATATTAGTCTAATTGGTGTTTAACTAAGAAGGTAATTGAAAAGTGTTTTTGTAATTAAGGAACGTTCTACTGAACGGAAAACCACCCACCTGATATTCACCGATCTGACCAATTAGATCAGTGATATTGATTAGTGTCAGATCTATCCTGGATCAACAAATTCCTCGTTGCTCTAACGTGAGAGTTAAGGAGGGGCATTCTATATATAATATATATATATATATATATATATATATATATATATATATATATATATATATATATATATATATATATATAGAGAGAGAGAGAGAGAGAGAGAGAGAGAGATGTATATCAGCCCGCGGGCTGAGAGAACTCTCTCAGCTTGCGCTGACGTGGCTCAATTTTGCACCCCACTAACTTGCGGCCCGCTTATCGAAAGAAGTTAAATTACTAAATACCCCTTATGAAAAGCTACTTTTTCGGTAAAAGACAGTGAATGCTGCTTCTTTAATTTTTTTTATCTGATTTGATATTTAATGATTTTTAATATAGTCGCAGTACTTATGAGAACTGCTACCACGGTCGCAGTCTTTTCTAAGGACTGCTACCAAGGTCGTAGTCTTTTTCTGAGGACTGCTACCAAGGTCGCAATGTTTTTATGAGAACTGCTACCACGGTCGCAGTCTTTTCTAAGGACTGCTATCAAGGTCGCAGTCTTTTTCTGAGGACTGCTACCAAGGTCGCAGTCTTTTTCTGAGGACTGCTATCATGGTCGCAGTGTTTTATGAGAACTGCTATCACGGTCGCAGTCTTTTCTAAGGACTGCTACCATGGTCGCAGTCTTTTTCGGAGGACTGCTACCAAGGTCGCAGTCTTTTTCTGAGGACTGCTACCAAGGTCTGCTACCACAGTCTTTTCTAAGGACTGCTACCATGGTCGCAGTCTTTTTCTGAGGACTGTTACCAAGGTCGCAGTCTTTTTCTGAGGACTGCTACCAAGGTCTGCTACCAAGGTCGCAGTCTTTTTCTGAGGACTGCTACCAAGGTCGGTAAAAAGTTGTGAGGGAGGGTATTTTTGGAAATTACAATGTTGAGGTGACTGGCATTAAATTGGGCGGGATTTTACAGGATTTGCCCGCCAAAATTATTACAGATGTGGGGCGGTGATGTTGCCACGCCCGTAGGCTGAGAAAACTCTCTCAGCCGCGGGCTGAGGTACAGTAAGCCCATATATATATATATATATATATATATATATATATATATATATATATATATATATATTAATCATTTCACGGTTTCAAGACCCGCCAAATTTGCATAACTCAACTCACAGCCCTCAAGTTGCCGTCCCTTGTCATTTCTCTTTTTTCTGGGTTTTTTTTTCAGTATTTTTCCGATTTTTCAGCACCGAACGCTATGTACAACGTCCCAGGAGCTATTTCTCCCCCCAAAAAAATTATTGGGGACCGGGCCACCGATCAGTGAAGGTGGGCCCATCGCCGCCTTCTCTCTTTTTTTTTTTTTTCCCGCACCCGAAAAAATAAATAAATATAGTTTTTGCTCCGGAGGCATTCTCTCAAACCCACAACCGCCTTTCTCAGAGCCCCTTGAGCCTTGGACTGCTCAATATTCCATGAATATTCCCTTTTGGGCTCTGGATGATATTTTCAATGTTGTTCGAACATTAAAATATTAGTTTCTGTAGTCCCACCTCGGCCGTACTATGACAATTTCCACCCCCATGCTTGTATAAACCCCCTTGTGCCGCTTTTTTTGAGCAGCGAATATCCCGAGCAAAAATCTATTTGAATACGGAGGTGCTTGGACTCTGGAAATTGTCGGTCTAAGGCAGACAGTGTTTTTGGCAGTGAGCCTAATCTCTCTTCTCTCTCTTGAGACTTGTTCAGGCATTCACACGGGCGATCACAAAGATGCATTTTGTAAACCCCACCCCTCCTAGTTTAGTAGTAATTCTAATTTAGTCAAAATTTTCGGTTAGCTTTCATACTTATCTCTTACTTTTTATATTTATCACTTGCATATTATTATGCAACAGATTTCATACTAGCTTTCTAGGTTTCCTATATTTGCATAGTTTTGAAATGTTTTACCCCTGGCAGGCTTATCTCATTGGTAAATTTTCTTTTCCTTTTTCAATTCACATGCGTAATCTTAATAGTAATTCAATACAGTAGCGCTTTCTAATTCCCCCAATAATATGTAGACATGATTTGGAGCTTCTTTTGAAGGCAAGAGCGTTCAGATGGAATGAGAAATGCCCGTATCTTCCTAAAATTTATTTTGCATGGTGATCACGATCGTTTATGTCACGCCCTGCAAACTATAATACACTTATCGACGACGTATTTTCAAATACGTTAAGCCTCAATACATTAATTCAAATAATAAGGTTTATCAATTATTCCAGGTAGAAGAAAACAAATACTCAATGTCACCAAGGACAACATAATAAAAACAATAGAAAACATAATCATAAAGTTTCTCACATATTGAGAATGCTAACTGCCTATTGTAGATCTGCGATATTCTCGAAGTACTCTGGTACTGTAGAGTCTCTGAAACAGAACCTGAACAAACAAACTCAGAATCATTAATAGCGACCTAAGTGAGTGATAAAATGAGGGATATAAAGAAACATGTAAAAATAATAACAACATGCATAGTCAGATATAGTTTATCATACTAATAAATGTGGATTTTTTGAATTAAAATAAAAGGAAATGCTTTCATTTCAGATTTTATTTTACTAAGTCAACTTTGACCAAGTCTTAGAATCTAAATCGGTTGAGAAAATATCTCAACTGCTTGGATTTTCTGTTGGAGTTGTTATAACAACTTGGGTTGTAAGGTTATAAATAGACCCCTCACTCCAATAGTAAGACACACAACTCATTTCTCTTTTTTCATCTTAAAAGAAAACCTGAAGACTAATCTTCGTGAGAATGACTTCAGTGTTTTAAAAAAAATTTATCTTCATTTTTTTGGGCAATTTCTTCATTTGAGTAGAGGTTTTGCCCACCGTCCTGTGCTGAGTACTGGTGAATCCGGGGATCCTTTACCGCTAGGGGACAAGGTCGATTCAACATCTGGACAAGGAGACGGACTTTTGATCTTTAGGGCAGCGACATCGCGACTGCATTCCCCAGGCCAGATTCTTTTGTTTTATTTTATTATAATTGTTGTTACATGCTAGAATAATTGTTGTTTTATCTTAATTTAATTTGTAAAGATATTGCATGTTTTAGAAAATAGTATAAAATTTCTAACAATCTAAAGGATTAAAATTATACATAGTGTCTCTTTTCATTTAATCTATTTTCTTTCCATGCAGTGACATGATTATAGAATCTCCCTTCTCTGGATATAGCTATTTTACTGTGTTGCTGTGTCCACTTTATATGGGAGCTTAATGGGCATGCCTAGAAATGAGAATTACACATTATTTTCTTATTTTTCAAAAAAAAAAAAAATTGGGACAACTTTTATAGTAATTTTATACTTGGTGATAAATACTATTGTGTTGGATAATTCAAAACTGAATCATCATTCACGTAGATCAGAGTCTGTGGCATTTATTTTAGATTAGAGTCTGTGGCATTTATTTAAACAAAAACTGATGACAAATTTCACATGGATCCAATGTTAAAGCGATGCTTGATTAATTTCCATGCAATAGCATGATTATAGAATCGTCCTTATTTGTATATATCTATTTTACTATGTTGCTGATTCTACCACTTTATATGGAAGCTTAATGATGCCTGGACAAGAGAATTAAACAATTATTTTCTTATTTTCTAAAAAAAAGGGACAACCTTTTATGATAATTCATACTTGGCTCTAGATGTTGTTTGGTGTTGGATAGGCAAAACTTAATCATCATTCACAGTGGGTGGTATGAAATCCAGTCCCACAAGATCCATTTGTGAATCTGAATTCGTTATAGTTTTGTAGGATCTATTTGTAGACACAACCACTAAGAAACCAAGGAATAATAGTTGCAGTCAGATTCGGGTTTTGGATTTTTCAGGCTCGATTTTCTCGAATGTTTTTTTTTTGGGTCAAGTATCAAATAGGGACCAACGAGATTTTCTTCTTATACTAAATTGTTCCCTCCTACTAAAACCAGATAGAAACTAATCAGATATTTCATTCGGTAGAAGACATGTCAAAGCCAATATATTTGATAATCAAATTGGCTTGTGAACGTAAAATAATTTTTTGAATAATATGACCTAAATTATATGTAGAGTTATTTAAGTTTGGATATTTATGGATCTATATCTAGATTCACTAGGAATTAAGAGAGAAGATCTAATTTTGGAACCATACGATCCAAATAATCTATCAGATACGAATTCAGGAATCCAAACGCAAAAAACTATGGTTAGATTTTGATCAGGTAATTGGGTAATCTCTCCTTGTCACCCCTAGTCACATTTAGCTAGAGCATAAAATATCACAGCTTAAAATTCTGTTGTGCACTTTTTTCAAACTTTTCTGCTCAGGTATTCCAATGTTTGTGAAAGAAATCAGTCATCATTACGTATATTATGTGTGAAATTATGTTATAGGTTTTATCTTTATCTGGAGCTTGAAATAATTTAGTTCTATTTGCGCAACTAGTTAAATTTAAAAGTATCTTACCTGTCTGTCTTCAGGGTAATTCCCCTCCTATCATATATGTCAATGGATGATTATCCTTATTTTTTCCCCAAGTTAAAAACTTATTCTTTTGTTTCTTCAACAATAGAAATAATCTAACCAGAAACTGGTAATCCAATTTTTTTCTTCAACAAATAAAAGCAACTAGATTATATTGTTTTACAAATTGAAACTAAGATCCCATACATCTTTTTATTTTACATACCCTAATTTAAAAGCTGCCAACAAAAACTTGTATTCTGACATTTTAATATTATGAATACAGAAAACATGGTAGAAATCTTCCTATCACTTTGACAAATCTAGAGTACAATAATATTATTTGTACACTCTTAATGTAGCTGAAATAGGCACAGACTTTTGAGTTTCTTTAGATCAATAGGATAATAAAATTAAAGAGTAAATCATTTCCTTTAAAGGGTAAATCATTTCCTCAAAATTTCATATAATTGGTGTTTAACAAAGGAAGGATACTCAACGTGGTTCTGTATTTAAGGAACACCAAGAGTGGAAAACCTCCCACCTGAGTTACGCCGACCTGGCCAATTAGACTGATAAAATTGAGGTTTTGACTAACTAAATATTCTAAAATCTTTTATTAAATATATCATTAGCTTTTGTTCACCATAACTTTAGAAGTGATGTTGTTTAGATTATATAACCCTAATTCTATCACCATTTGAACATGCCTGAATCTATCTAGAATTAGCCCTGATTACAAACTATGGTTGGTTCGAGTTTTAACTATCTTTCATATTTGAATCTGATGTAAATAATGATCGGACCATGATAAATTAGCTAGAATTAGAATCCTAACTATGTACAGGATGATGAATAGCCATGTGCGATTTTGTTCCCATCTAACTTTAAATTGGGATCTAATAAAGTTAGATTGCCTAAATGAATAATTTTCTATAATTTAGTATTATAATTGAGATGAAGGGACTACCTCCTAATCTCATTATTATTTTAGGCATTACCATTAACTTATAATTATTAAGTTTAGATTTGGTCCTATTTAGACTTTAGAAATCAGATTTCAATTTTGACCTTACAAACTATAATTTCTCTCTCTAAGTTTAGAGATAAATTAAATATCTATTTTGATATTTTCAAATATAGTTTTAATTGTCGAGAATTGGTCGAGATTCTTGGTTAGAAATTTTAAATCAGATTCTTATGGCATTTCTTAAAATTTGAAAAGTTATATATTTTAATATCTAGAGTAATAAAATAAATTTTCTCAAAATTACCTTATAAGTAAAAATATTTTCTCATTTCACTATGAGTTTTTATTCAATGAGATATTTATTATTGAAACTATATTAAAAAAAATGTCATATGTTGATGTAACTTATTATACTTCTTAAAAATATAATTTTAAAACCAAAAAAAATTATACACCTTAAGTGTTTTCATGATTTAACTATGTGAATATTCTTATAGTTGCAGAAAATATTAAACTTTTAATTTTTTTATTCATGAAATTGTGTGTGTATATATATTGAAATATAAGTTATCATTTTATAATAAAAATATATTGAATGATTGCTGTATTTTACATAATCATGTACTTCAAACATTTCTTTAAAAGAGCTTTTTTTTTGAAAGAATATTATAATTTTCATTGATAATTAAATTATGAATATTTTTTAAAACATTTAAAATTTCTTTGAAGATTTTAATGTGACATATTTTCAAAACTAAAGATATATATTGCATACATTATATGCATGTATTATTTGTGAAGTATGAACATGTTGCATGTACAAAGAAAAATTATATTTTATATCCTAATCACTAAGTTAAAATAATGGTGATTTGCTTAAGATGAAAATTCGGATACTATTAATAATATAAATGGCAAGGCAAATTAGGATGCTTTACTATCTGATAAGGAACCAATTTGCAGCCATCTTATAAGATATAAAATCTCATCGTGACATCATCAATGTCTTAATAAAGTGAATAGAATAGTTAATAAATATTTTTCTCTAGTACATGCATAGTTCTTAATGTTTTGATCAAGTATATGCTTAAACTATTTTTTCAGATATATCTGAATTACATATTAATTCTTAAACTTTGATTCTAATTGTGCATTTTATGACATTTGACAAATATAAATTTCTTTATTATTCTTTAGCATATAAATATAGACATATAACCTTAAATATTTGAATTGTCAAATACAACGTATATATACTTTATCATAAACCATTATGATATAATTTGTTCATTTTGAAACTAAGGTTACAAGAAAAACTTTATAACTAACTCATAATTCCAAATTGGGGGAGACTCTGACAATTACCCAAAGATTTATAGGTCTAATAAAAGATATCAAGAGTCATAATAATGTGGTCATGAAGGGTTAAATCTCTGACTATCACCACTTGAAAATAAAAGGCTGTTAAGCTAATTTTCTGACCCTAAAAACCATAAAGTCATTCTGATTAAGGGTCTTTCTAGGAGCATATTCCTAGTTTCATTGAGAGAGATGGGGTTAAACCCATAGTAGAGTTCACCGACAGCGGGAACCCAACCTACTTGATTGGGAGCTAGTTCCATGAAAGATGTTCAATGTGGTAGTAACAAGCTGGACTGGTGAAACTCGTGTGGAGCATCAACCCGAATATATTATATCCTATATGTAGCGTTGTAGCTACTAACCCTTCTATATGGTGAGATGCTCTTATGATACAGCTAGGTAAGGATGAGTTTAACTCTTAATAAGTCCAACGCATGTAGTATGGAGGGTATACTATCCAGTTGTAGTACCCTTAGAGGACTTACTTACTGAGAGGAACTGTGATGGCCGTGGTTGGGGGGGGTAAGGCTGACCCTAGAAACTCTCATGAGTCGGTTACTATGAGTATGGCCATTAATGCTCAACCTGCTCGCTCAATAGATGAGGACTTACTGTGTGTCTTCCATCAATATCGGGTAAAAGAGGCTAGTTTCAGGCGTAGTCCACTATATCTCCCAGATGGCGATGAATTCACCAAGGAAGGTTCCAGGCGTAGTCCACCTGTCCCGAATTCACATGTGATGTTGCTCAATTTTACTCGTGTTTTATGATTTGATTGTTATTTATTATTGATTTGTTTTATTCTGTCTTCCCTAAAACTCAAGCTTTGGGGGGGGGACTGTTCGATTTTTGGAATTAAAATAAAAGAAAAAGCTTTTATTTCAGATTTTATTTTACTAAGTCAACTTTAACCAAGTCTTAGAATCTAAATCGGTTGAGAAAATATCTCAACTGTTTTGATTTTCTGTTGGAGTTGTTATAACAACTTGGGTTTTAAGGTTATAAATAAACCCTCACTCTAATAGCAAGACACACAACTCATTTCTCTTTTTTCATCTTAAAAGAAAACCTGAAGACTACTCTTCGTGAGAATGACTTCGGTATTTAAAAAAAAATTTATCTTCATTTTTCTGGGTAACTTCTTCATTTGAGCAGAGGCTCTGCCCACCATCCTGGGCTGAGTGCTGGTGAATCCGGGGGATCTTTACCGCTAGAGGACAAGGTCGATTCAACATCTGGACAAGGAGACGAGCTTTTGATCCTTTAGGGCAGCGACATCGCAACTACATTCCCCAGGCCAGATTCTTTTGTTTTATTTTAATTATAATTGTTGTTACATGCTAGAATAATTGTTGTTTTATCTTAATTTAATTTGTAAATATATTGCATGTTTTAGAAAATAGTATAAAATTTTCAACAATAATTAGCATATTAAAATCATGTTAAAGCACAGTAATTTATAACACATAAACATTTATAAATTATAATTTGTCCAGATAGAGTCATGTTGTCAAAATGTCTATGTATGTCTATTCTTAATGTCTTATTATTTGATACTGATAATTGGAGACAGTAATTGTGTTTTAGATGGGTTCCATACATTATCAAAATCACGGACCAATCACCTGGCGCTGAACCAGGTCCTACCGCTAAGTGGTCAATAACAATAACTATATGTTAATAATAATAACAATATGAACAATACGGGATGTCAATCATCCTTCGGAACCCTACAGTGGAACCATCTTTTGACTGCGCAACCTATATTCTAAGTCCACCAAAATACCAACACCGTCTCCTTTATCAATTTCCCCATCCCCAGGTGTAAGTTATTTGATAATTATGTCACCTAAGTTATGGGTATGAAGAATAACAATAATAATAATAACAACTATGTGACAATAAAATAATATCTTACACAGTGATAATGGTAGCATGATCCCTTTTTTTCAATGTTCTTATGATCCAATACAATAAGTCAATTTCCACTATAAAGTCAATATATAATATAAAAATCCAGTATCACATTCCTTTTCTGCAATTTCATATATTTTAATTCTTTTAAATGTTTTCCAATAAATGCCAATTTCACAATTTTAATAATTTCACTGCTATTAAATAATTCAACGAATTCTAATCAAGAGGAATTTAGTGATTCTAGAAAATTTAATAATTCTTGTATACAATACTAATATTTATAATCTTACAAATTTCTAAATAAATTT
Source organism: Agave tequilana (assembly GCA_038442645.1). Taxonomy (NCBI): domain Eukaryota; kingdom Viridiplantae; phylum Streptophyta; class Magnoliopsida; order Asparagales; family Asparagaceae; genus Agave; species Agave tequilana. The sequence continues at coordinate 196,661 of JAVJIF010032668.1, forward strand.
CTAAACTCTAGAAAATTAAACAATCAATTTACTAGATTAACCATTCAATAATAGCAACAATTAGACATCCCAAAATAAAACAAAACGATATATATAAAGTGAGTAAAAGAACACTCACCTGGGCTTATCACGCGTCCAAATATCAATTTGAAGAAATCTACATTAAATACATTCAAATTTTACATAAGATATCGAATTTTACATATATCGAATTTTAAGCAAGATATCCTATTTATTCTATATTTTAAATTAAATATGGATGGTCCAGATCTAAAAACAACATTGTATGATGATGCATTGAGTTTATAGGATTATTTAGATTTTATTTACTGATTTTTTGTGGGGTTTAAATGGTTAAAAACATGTCATTAATGGGTCTGAATATTGAAATAGTGGGTTTTAACTTAGAAGGTAGTGGTTCAGTCCAATATGATATGCAAATACTCCCAAAATTTTTCAGTAGATTCTAGGAGTTTTCTAGATATTTATTCTTAGTTTTACTTATTTTTAAAAATTTTATCTAGTCAATAAAGTTGTTTTTCAATAAGTTAGCGGGTCGGTTTTTGTATATGGGTCGGGTTTAAATAGATTAGAACCCACAATATTTGGGCAAGACAGAAATTGGGTTTCAGAATATATATATAATATATATATATATATATATATATATATATATATATATATATATATATATATATATATATATATATATATATATATATATATATATATAATTTTCTGGCCTGGCCTAATGACCAGGCCCAGGGGTCTGCTCTCGGCCTGGCCGAGATCAGGTCCAATGATTTTCTTTTTCTTTTTGTGTGGCCTGGGTTAGTGGCGGCCCAGGCCACTGGCTGGCCTAATAAGCTAGTCCCGGGTACTCTTGCACCCCGGCTGGGCGGCCCAACCTTTTTTTTCTTTTCTTTTCTTTTTTTGACTTAGCTTGGCCTAGCGGCAGCCCAGGCCAATTTTTTTTTTTTTGGGGGGGGGGGGGGTGCACAAATCCTTTTCGGTCTGTGCAGCAGCAACATAGTGCTGCTCTCGGCTTCGGCCGAGAGCAGCCTAATTTTTTTTAAAGAATGTTTTCTTTTTTCCTTTTTTTATTATATATAAACTTCAAAAGTATTCTAAAATTCCTCATTAAATAATGTGCTGGTACATTATTCTATATATTTAATTTAGATCGTTAGGATGAGTTTCAAATTTTATAAAAGGGAAAGTTTTAAATACGTAAACTTTTAATCCAAACAAAATTCCTTTTATTTTTAATATTCCAATTTTTTTTGTTTTTAAAATTTTTTTATAATTTAATTAGGGTAATAATATATTACTTTTATATATTTTATTTAAACAAAGGTGATGTTTTTTAATGAAGAAACGATTCATGAAAGAGAAATTTAAGCATGATAATTTTAATTTAATTAAAATTTTTAATTCGTGCAAATTTATTTTATTTATATTTTTGGATGAGATTTAAAATTCATGAAAAGAGGAAATAAAACATGATATATCATTAATTTATAGTTCATACAAATTTATCTAGGAGATTTAAGTTTCACAAGAAGAATTTTAAACATGATATATTATTTAATTCTAGTTCAAACAAATTATTATTATTATTCTTATTTTAAACCTTTAGAGAAGAATTCTTGATGAAAAATTCATGGGAAGATGAATCTAATCATGATACTTCAAATAAATTTTTAATTCATGAAAATTTGATTTACTTATTTGAATGATTCCCTTAGCCTGCTCGTCAATCTCCATGCTTCGGGCACGTTCCTCCGTCATGATCGATTCCAAGGAGAGGTGAAGGGAGGATGAAGTAATATTAGATTTGAGTTTCTTTCTGTCTGTCGTTCTTTTTTTTTTTTTGGGTATTACATGACAAGAGTATTACAATCTACCCACCTAATAAGAAAATTTTGTCCTCAAAATTTAAATTCAGAGGAAGAAAGGAGTTACCTAATCATCATGAAATAGGTGAGGATAGTGATCGCGAATAATATCCTCTCGCTCCCACGTCACTTCTCTCAGAGATCACTTGCCCGAAGAAACCAGAACAAGTGGGATTATTTGCTTCTTCAGTTCCTTGGTGGTCCGGTCCAGAATAGCCATAGGTCTTTCAGTGTAGGATAAATCCGGCCGAAACTCCAGCTCGTTTGATCCAAAACATGGTTGTCATCTTAGACATACCTCCTCAGCTGAGAAACATGGAAGACATCATGCTCGCCATCCAAAGATGGGGGTAATGCCAGTCTATAAGCCACTTCACCCAGTCGCTCCAAAATCTCAAAGGCCCAGTGAATCTGGTACTCAGCTTCCCCCAACTACAAATCTGATTACTCCTATCATTGAGATATCTTCAAGAATACCTTATCTCCAGTCTCGAACTCTAGCGGCCTTATGTTTAAATCTGCCCATTGTTTCTGTCTATCCGAGCTGCCTTGAGACGCTCGCGAATGACCTTAACTTTCTCCATAGTCTGAATTATAATCTCTGGTCCAACAGCCGTCTATAACTAATGTTGTCCCAACATAAAGGAGACCTACACTTCCTTCCATACAAAGCTTCAAAAGACGCCATCTTAATATTAGCTTGGTAGCTTGTTGTATAAGCAAACTCCGCCAAATTCAAATGATCCTCCCATGACCCCTTGAAATCCAGCATGCATGCCCTCAACAGTCTTCGAGAATCTGAATCGTCTGCTCTGATTGTCCATCAGTCTGCAGATGATATGCAGTGCTAAACTTCAAGAGGGTTCCCAAGCTTTCTTGGAGACTTCTCTAGAAGTGGGACAAAAATCTTGTGCCTCTATCAGACATAATGCTGACTGGCACACCATGGAGTCTCACCACTTCATGCACGTACTTCTCTGCTAACAACTCCATAGGCTGTCCCAGTCTGAAAGGAATGAAATGTGCTGACTTTGTAAGGCGATCCACTATAGTCCATACTACATTATTACCCTTCTGGCTGCGAGATAAAGCAGTGACAAAATCTATAGTGATGCGCTCCCACTTCCATTCTAGAATTGACAGAGGTTGAAGAAGTCCAGCCGTCCTCTGATGTTCCGCCTTTACTTGTTGACACACCAGGCACTTTGCCACATACCGAGCAATCTCCCTTCATCCCATGCCACAAGAAACCGTTGCTTCAAGTCTTGGTACATCTTCGTCCCCCCTGGATGTATAGAATAAGCCGAGCTATGGGCTTCAAGTAACACTTCTTGCCTAACCTCTCCCTTCGGTATACAAATTCTATTATTGAAATGAAGTGTTCCATCCGCATGGATCTGCATATCTGACTTCAACCCGGCTTCCACTTGTTCCTGAATTCTTGCAACTTGAGATCTCCACTCTAAGCTTCCCTGATCTTCTCAAAATGTGTTGGTTGAATCTGCATAGCTATTAATTGGCCGGGAGCTATTGCCCTTTTAATCAACCTCAGTTCATCCGCCTCACCTCCTCGAATAACTCTTTCTGTTGAGTGATCTGTATTGCCATAGATGCTTCCGGCTTTCTGTTCAAGACATCAGGTACTACATTAATTTTTCCAGGGTGATATTGTAGATCAATATCATAATCAACCATCAACTCCAGCCATCTCTTCTGCCTCATGTTCAGCTTCTTCTGAGTGAAAATATACTTCAAGCTCTTGTGATCAGTGTAGATCAACACTTGGTCACCTAACAGATAGTGCCTCTGTAACGCCTCGATCCCGCGGATACGGAGACGTTACTGCGACATATATACGCAGGTCAGAAATACCCTCACGTATATACGCTAAGCATCAGTACAGACAAGAATCAGAGTACGAAAGCATGTGGGGCATTATACATTCCAACATATGAGTACAATTACAAAGTTATCACCAGATGTGACACAATATTACAAGAATATTACATCACCGATAGGCGTAAGTAGGGGTGAGCATCGGTCGGTTCGGTTCGGTTTTTGCTAATTTTTGCAAAACCGAACCGAACCGATTAGACTTAGTAACCGAACCGAACCGAATCAACTCAGTTCGGTTCAGTTTTCGGTTTTTTCGGTTAGGCCAATATATTGTCATCATTTCTTACATTTTTTAATCACCATTATGTTATCATCCTTTAATATTATAATCTCAAATATCTATTACTCAAATTAGAAATAAGAAAAAGATTCTAAGCTTAATGTGAATTGAAAATTTCATATTCTAAAACTTTTACACCGTATTTGAGCTCTTATATCAAAACTCATATAATTATTACTAACTTTTAATGATAAGAATGAAAAAAAGAACTATATTAATATAAATATTATTCTCAATTGTGATGTGTACTTAATATTGTTTTCACATATTCAACATAAAAAATATGGTATTACTAAAACTAATGAGATAAACTTCCACCAGTTTTATATGAACTATATGATTCACTAAATTGAATTTGAGTAGATTAATATATAGGGTGAGAAATTCGGTTCGGTTCGGTCTATTCGGGTTTTGGAACACAAAACCGAAACCCGACCGAATTAGAGCGGTTCGGTTCGGTTCGAGTTCGGGTTTCGGTTTTTGGTCGGTTATTTCGGTTATAACCGAACTCTGCTCACCCCTAGGCGTAAGTGCAAGAATTCAAAGAGATGTACAAGTACGAACAGTACAAAAGGGCGCTCACGAGATAGCAGGAGATGCAGCGAGCCAACCAGGGGAGCAAGGATGGGACTGGAGCTACAACTGGTCTGTCCACTGCACAGAAGTGAGCTTAGTCCTCAGCAAGAAGGTCCCCTTTCAGTCCAAACTTCGAGACCTGGACATGAAAATCCAGAGGAGTCGAACTCCCCGGCGAGTGGTGATGCGAAAGCCAGATGGCGTGCTGAGATAAGCACAAGTGTATCGATAAAACCGAATCATAATTATGCATTGAAAACCGTGTTGTGAGCATAAGCATGCAAAAGCAAGTAGATACATAACAAGTGATATCAAGCAGGGAATACTCATGGTTGATAAGATAAGGGAAAGTAACGAGGCGAGAAGTAAAGTGATAGGGAAACACCAGATATCTCCTAAACTAACATAAAACCGACAAAACCGAATAAAATCGAGTACAAGCAAATCCAATTGTACAGGTTTAGGTCACGGCTCCATGAGATTAGTACCTCGAAGGAATAATCCAAACAAGGAAACCCTCATCTATATATCTTAACCTCATGTTACCGTAATCTGAGCGCGTACAACCCGGGTCACAAAACAACGCAATAAATTGTATATTAGCATTTTATTATAATTGGGGCCGTCTAAGTTCCAGGATTCAGTATGTGTCCTATTTCATATACTTCCACTTATAACTTATAGAGCAAGTTATTTGAAAACTGATAAAGTTCGATGAATCATGTTTCGGATGGGCCCCGTACATGCCCGGGACAACGGTCCAGGAGTATCCGGTGCTGAGCCGGAACGTACCGCTTGGTACCGGGACTTATTTACGCCCGAACAGGAATAGAGTATCGCAGATCCCATAGAAATAGGCCTAGGGCGTGTGCATACCCGACAGGAATAAACAGGAGTAGGGGTACCAACACACCCACGGAATCCCTGGTGGCCGCCAGGTGATCCCTCAAGTATGTGGCCACGCGTGACTCGATAAGACCACCATAAACATGATTTTTCAGGGCCCATCAGTTTCCCCCAAACCGGGTGCAAGTTGTCTTATTATAATTTAATATGTAGTTAGCAATTCACAGGAATAAAAGGATCAGGACATGATCAGGAATTCAGGAGTACATGAATACTATAGATTCGGGTCATTGTATATATATAATACAGGATAATAAGCACATGATTCAAGTCATTGTATGTAATACAAAATAACATGGCAGGATTCCTGTGAATGTGATAGCCACAGGTCAGGTATTAATATGTCAGGTGATAACACATCATTTGCTAAATGATACAGACAGGTGTATGTCAAGTGTTAACATGACAAGTATGTATATCACAATACCAAACGAGAATACCGATATAAATACATAATGTTATGCATGTCAACCCGACGATGCGGGAAAGTCTAATGGGAAGGCGAGAACACTCGCCTAGAAATTCGGAAAACACCGTGAACTCCCAAGCTCTGGAATCTAGGTAATCAACGCGTCAATGCGTTCAATATAAAGGAGGGGAGAGAATGGAGACGCGGGAATCACAGACGCGGGAGTCGCGTTGCGTAGATGTCACAACCATGGAGTTCGAGATCCGTGTTCTAGCAAGGGCACGAGGAGAGCGCAGACGCGAGCATGAACTCCGCGTCGCGCTGATATAAGAACGCGAAGGTCGCGTTAAATAATTACTTGGACGCAGGGGATAAAGTCTGCGTCTAGTAATCACACAACAAGAGAAAGGGGGAGACAGAGAAAAAGGGGAGACGCAGGAAATGAGGGAGAAGAGACGCAGGGAAAGAATTAAAGGAAAGGAAAAAAGAAAGAAGGAAAGAAAAGAGAAAGAAAGAAAGAAAGAAAGAATGAAGGGAAGAAAAGAAAGAAGGAAAGGATAGAAAAGAAAGAAGAAGGGAAGGGGGATGGTCGACGATGTTACCGGCAGCGGCCGGAGGTGGTCGGAGACGGCCGGAAGTGGCCGGAGATGGGTGGCTAAAGCCCCAAGCCCAATCAATGGTGGTGCAAGTGTAGTTGAAAATGAAAAATTGGTGTTTTGAAAACGAGGCTTCGGAGAACGAAGCTATAGCTCGTTAGAAAGAGTATTCCGAGGAGAGGAAGATGGCGTGATTCATGGTGGTCAAGGTGGTGTAGGTAGTGGTGGGGAAGGTGGTGAAGTTGGTGGTGAGAATGGGTTGTTTGGTGTAAAGAAAGGAAGAAGAAGGTGGTGTGGTGGTGGTGTTATAGTTGTTGTTGTTGTTGGAATGGAGGAGGAGATGGAGGAGAAAAAGGTGGTGGAATTGGTGGAGGAGTTGGAGGTGATGGTGGTGAAGGTGGCCGGCCAAGGAGGGAGGTAAGGCTGTTATGGGGCTGCTGTTTTCGTTTGCTGGAAATGGAGAAGAAAGGGAAGAATGAAAAGAGAAGGAAAGAAGGAAAGGTGGGTGTATATATAAGGGAAATAATTATTACAAGTATGCCATTGGAATTCAAAAGGAATGAGACGTACAATTGAAACCTGCGTCCCATAAAAATGGGATCTGCATCTAGGAAAAAGAGAGCCAGACGCTGAGATAAGATCCGCGTCCAAGGAAAACGCGGATGTTGCGTTTAACAAAATGGACAAAAGTCATAATGATTTGATTGAAATTGATTAGCAGTGCATTATATGCAGTATGGAGAGGATCTCTGCATTAAAGATTGAATCCGAGTTTGGTGGAACTCACATTTAGCGAGGAGAGAGAAAATAAAAAAAGAGAAAAGAAAAATATCTGGATAAAATTCCGGTATCTGGGAAAAGACCGAAAACTCCAGAAAAGTCCAAAAAATTAAGTAGCTTGGAAAGCTTCCCAAAATTCTCAAAAATAATAAATATTATTTAAAGATTTTTGGTGAAATTGGTTTTCAGAAATTCAATTCCATTTCAAAATAAAAATCCTGAAGTCAACAGTCAATACCGGTCTATATCGGGTCGGCCGGATTTGATAAAATCTGAAAAATCTCAGAAAATTCCTAAAAGGAGAAAATATAACTCTAAGAAGAGATATGAAAGCGGAATCCAAAATTTGATTCCAATTGTAAACTAAAATTCTTGGAATCAACCAGTGATATTGGCCGACACCAAATCCAGTGGAATTTTGATAAATTTAGAAAAATCCCAGAAAAAGTATTTAGATAGAAAATATGATTTTAAGAAGTTATGGGAAAATAGTTTCTTAAAATTCAACTCCGTTTGTAAATTAAAAATCTGAGAAGCGGTCAGTGGCACTGGTCGACACCAGTTTTGAAGATTTTCAATTTAATTCTGAAAATTTTCAAAAAATCATGAAAAATCTAAAATATTGAAAAATGATGTTTGAAACTAAGATCAATCAAATATGAATACCAAAAAGACTAAATCGAGTAATAACCTGAGATCGGGTCCCCGGTTCAGACTAGGGGCTGAATCCGAGTCCACGAATCTGGATCAAAGGTAAAACGATCATATAAATAATTCATAATACAAAACAAATACAAAAAGTAAATAAAAAAATACGATCGAGAAATCTGAATACGCAACTAAGTACGTATTCCGGGAGCGGGGTGTTACATTCCACCCACCTTACAAAATTGCGTCCTCGCAATTTCGATAAGGGGAAGATGAACACAGGAGAGACCAGGGTCGACAATGAGAGAATGATAAGGTGGAATATTTACGAAAGATTACCAACACAAAATACAAAAGATCAAAGTGGCGGTTATAGTGATATCCTCAAGATTCCTGTTCTGGATACTGGGTTTCATACTCTGCTGTTGCTTCGCCTGATGCCTCTGCTGTCGTGTTGTAGACTTGGCCTCTGCCAGGATCTGCTCTAGTTCTTGCTCCTCTCTATGGCTGATCATACTGCTGGGGCGGGAATGGAGCTCTTCGGTCAATGGGTTCTGGGTTCCTCCTCAGTGGTGGAGCTGGAAGTGCCGGAGGTGTTGCACATACTGGAAATGTTGATGGTGTTGGATAGGTCCTCTTGAATGGGCAACCACCTGTCGAGTGATTACCGGATCCACATACCAAACATAGTCCATTAGCCTTTCGGTAGTTGCGTTGGATGTGTCCGGGATTTTAGCAGTACCCGCATATCATCTGCTGAGGGGGAGGTTGGAATGGTCGCTTGACTATTGGCTCGTTGGTGGTCCTGGCCGCGTCTTCTTCGTTCATCAACTGAAAGGGTCTCTTTACTGATTTGTTCTGAACCTGGTTCTCATTCTTCCTCTCCAGTCCTCGTTCTACTTCACGAGCAATGGAGAGAACCTGGGAGTATGTCTTCAGCTGTTGAGGAATAAGATACATTTGGACATCCATCTTCAGCCCTTGCTGAAATCTGCTCGCCCGTTTTTCTTCGTCTGCCACCATGTAGGGAGCAAATCTGCTGAGCCTCAAGAATTCAGCAGCATATTCATCCATTGACCGGTTTCGTTGTTGTAACCGGATAAATTGTTCTTCCATGTCCCTTTGAGCTGTTACAGGGAAGAATCTCTCGTAGAAAACCCTTTGAGAACTGGTCCCAGGTGATGGCTTCTCTAATGTCGCTTCTTCCGCCAACCACCATGTTCGAGCCATACCTTCAATTGTATCTTGGCCACTTCTACCTGGTTCTCATCAGGGACTCGGGCTGCCTTCAAAAGATTTGTCATGTCTACCAGCCACTGTTCTGCATCCAGGGGCTTCTCTGTGCCCGAAAAGATAGCATGCTGTAATCTTCTGAAGTCCGGTACGTTGCCTGGCCTTTGCTCTCGGGGTGCAACTAACAGTCCTTGACGTAGAAGCTCTGTCTGTTGTTGTTGACTCTGTATCATCCCTTGAAGTACCCTCATCAGGCCATCATTGTTTCTGTTAGATCCATCTTGAGAAATACCAGCACCATTACGTGTTCCCCGTCTTTCCATATTTGAGTTGGTTGAAGGGGGTAACAGGAAAGCTAGAAGGTAAAAGGTTGAAAGTCTCAGGATTTCAAGAAATGGATCAAAAGGAAGAGATAGATAACTCTGCACTTGTAGTTGGTTTGTATAACCAGGACTCTTGTATTCCAGTTGCAAATTTCTTTACCATTAATTTGTCGTCTGGACGTACTGAGGATGCGAGAGCCTAGGCTCTGATACCATCCTGTAACGCCCCGATCCCGCGGATATGGAGACGTTACTGTGACGTATATACGTAGGTTAGAAATACCCTCACGTATATACGCTAAGCATCAGTACAGGCAAGAATCAGAGTACGGAAGCATGTGGTGCATTATACATTCCAACATATGAGTACAATTACAAAGTTATCACCAGATGTGACACAATATTATAAGAATATTACATCACCGATAGGCGCAAGTGTGAGAATTCAAAGAGATGTACAAGTATGAACAGTACAAAAGGGCGCTCACGAGATAGCAGGAGATGCCGCGAGCCAACCAAGGGGAGCAAGGATGGGACTGGAGCTACAACTGCTCTGTCCACTGCACAGAAGTGAGCTTAGTCCTCAGCAAGAAGGTCCCCATTCAGTCCAAACTTCGAGACCTGGACATGAGAATCCAGAGGAGTCAGAACTCCCCGGCGAGTGGTGATGCGAAAGCCAGATGGCGTGCTGAGATAAGCACAAGTGTATCGATAAAATCGAATCATAATTATGCATTGAAAACCGTGTTGTGAGCATAAGCATGCAAAAGCAAGTAGATACATAACAAGTGATATCAAGCAGGGAATACTCATGGAATGATAAGATAAGGGAAAGTAACGAGACGAGAAGTAAAGTAGATAGGGAAACACCAGATATCTCCTAAACTAACATAAAACTGACAAAATCGAATAAAACTGAGTACGAGCAAATCCGATTGTACAGGTTTAGGTCACGGCTCCAAGAGATTAGTACCTCGAAGGAATAATCCAAATAAGGAAACCCTCATCTATATACCTTTACCTCATTTTACCGTAATCTGAGCGCGTACAAACCCGGGTCACAAAACAACGCAATAAATTGTATATTAGCATTTTATTATAATTGGGGCCGTCTAAGTTCCAGGCTTCAGTATGTGTCCCATTCCACATACTTCCACTTACAACTTATAGAGCAAGTTATTTGGAAACTGATAAAGTTCGATGAATCATGTTTCGGATGGGCCCTGTACATGCCCGGGACAACGGTCCAGGAGTATCCGGTGCTGAGCCGGAACGTACCGCTAGGTACCGGGACTTATTTACGCCCGAACAGGAATAGAGTATCGCAGATCCCATAAAAATAGGCCTAGGGCGTGTGCATACCCGGCAGGAATAAATAGGAGTAGGGGTGCCAGCACACCCCACGGAATCCCTGGTGGCCGCCAGGTGATCCCTCAAGTATGTGGCCACGCGTGACTCGATAAGACCACCATAAACATGATTATTCAGGGCCCATCAGTTTCCCCCAAACCGGGTGCAAGTTGTCTTATTATAATTTAATATGTAGTTAGCAATTCACAGGAATAAAAGGATCAGGACATGATCAGGAATTCAGGAGTACATGAATACTATAGATTCGGGACATTGTATATATATAATACAGGATAATAAGCACATGATTCATGTCATTGTATGTAATACAAAATAACATGGCAGGATTCCCGTGAATGTGATATCCACAGGTCAGGTATTAATATGTCAGGTGATAACACATCATTTGCTAAATGATACAGACAGGTGTATGTCAAGTGTTAACATGACAAGTATGTATATCACAATACCAAACGAGAATACCGATATAAATACATAATGTTATGCATGTCAACCTGACGATGCGGGAAAGTCTAATGGGAAGGCGAGAACACTCGCCTAGAACTTCGGAAAACACCGTGAACTCCCAAGCTCTGGAATCCAGGTAATCAACGCGTCAATGCATTCAATGTAAAGGAGGAGAGAGAATGGAGACACGGGAATCACAGACGCGGGAGTCGCGTTGCGTAGATGTCACAACCGTGGGGTTCGAGATCCGCGTTCTAGCAAGGACACGAGGAGAACGCAGACGCGAGCATGAACTCCGCGTCGCGTTGATATAAGAACGCGAAGGTCGCGTTAAATAATTACTTGGACGCAGGGGGTAAAGTCCGCGTCTAGTAATCACACAACAAGAGAAAGGGGGAGACAGAGAAAAAGGGAAGACGCAGGAAATGAGGGAGAAGAGACGCAGGGAAAGAATTAAAGGAAAGGAAAAAAGAAAGAAGGAAAGAAAAGAGAAAGAAAGAAAGAAAGAATGAAGGGAAAAAAAGAAAGAAGGAAAGGAAGAAAAGAAAGAAGAAGGGAAGGGGGATGGTCGGTGATGTTACCGGCGGCGGCCGGAGGTGGTCGGAGACTGTCGGAAGTGGCCGGAGATGGGTGGCTAAAGCTCCAAGCCCAATCAATGGCGGTGCAAGTATAGTTGAAAATGAAAAATTGGTGTTTTGAAAACGAGGCTTCGGAGAACGAAACTATAGCTTGTTAGAAAGAGTATTCCGAGGAGAGGAAGATGGCGTGATTTATGGTGGTCAAGGTGGTGTAGGTAGTGGTAGGGAAGGTTGTGAAGTTGGTGGTGAGAATGGGTTGTTTAGTGTAAAGAGAGGAAGAAGAAGGTGGTGTGGTGGTGGTGTTATGGTTGTTGTTGTTGTTGTTGGAATGGAGGAGGAGATGGAGGAGAAAAAGGTGGTGGAATTTGTGGAGGAGTTGGAGGTGATGGTGGTGAAGGTGGCCGGCGAAGGAGGGAGGTTAGGCTGTTATGGGGCTGCTGTTTTTGTTTGCTGGAAATGGAGAAGAGAGGGAAGAATGAAAAGAGAAGGAAAGAAGGAAAGGTGGGTGTATATATAAGGGAAATAATTATTACAAGTATGCCATTGGAATTCAAAAGGAATGAGACGCACAATTGAAACCTGCGTCCCATAAAAATGGGATCCGCGTCTAGGCAAAAGAGAGCCAGACGCGGAGATAAGATCCGCGTCCAAGGAAAACGCGGATGTTGCGTTTAACAAAAAGGACAAAAGTCATAATGATTTGATTGGAATTGATTAGCAGTGCATTAAATGCAGTATGGAGAGGATATCTGCATTAAAGATTGAATCCGAGTTTGGTGGAACTCACGTTTAGTGAGGAGAGAGAAAATAGAAAAAAGAGAAAAGTAAAATATTTGGATAAAATTCCGATATCTGGGAAAACACCGAAAACTCCAGAAAAGTCCAAAAATTAAGTCGCTTGGAAAGCTTCCCAAAAATTCTTAAAAATAATAAATATTATTTAAAGATTTTTGATGAAATTGGTTTTCAGAAATTCAATCCCATTTTTAAAATAAAAATCCTGAAGTCAACAGTCAATACCGGTCTATACCAGGTCGGCCGGATTTTAATAAAATCTGAAAAATCTCAGAAAATTTCTAAAAGGAGAAAATATAATTATAAGAAGAAATATGAAAGAGGAATCTAGAAATTTGATTCCAATTGTAAACTAAAATTCCTGGAATCAACCAGTGATATTGGCCGACACCAAATCCAGTGGAATTTTGATAAATTTAGAAAAATCCTAGAAAAAGTATTTAGATAGAAAATGTGATTTTAAGAAGTTATGGGAAAGTCATTTTTTAAAATTCAACTCCGTTTGTAAATTAAAAATACGAGAAGCGGTCAGTGGCACTGGTCGACACCGATTTTAAAGATTTTCAATTTAATTCTGAAAATTTTCAGAAAATCATGAAAAATGTAAAATATTGAAAAATGATGTTTGAAACTAAAATCGGTCAAATCTGAATACCAAAAGGACTAAATCGAGCAATAACCTGAGATCGGGTCCCCGGTTCAGACTAGGGCTGAATCCGAGTCCACGAATCCGGATCCAAGGTAAAACGGTCATATAAATAATTCATAATACAAAACAAATATAAAAAGTAAATAAAAAATACGATCGAGAAATCTGAATACGCAACTAAGTACGTATTCCGGGAGCAGGGTGTTACAGCCTCCAGATCTTTTAGGCAAAAATGACTACTGCCAATTCTAGATCAAGCGTAGGGTAGTTCTTCTTATGAGGCTTGAGTTTCTTGGACGCATATGCTATTACATGTCCATGCTGCATCAGCACACGCCCCAATCCTCTCCCTGACCATCGCTGTAAATGACCATACCTTCAGTTCCGTTGGGCATCTTCAAAATTGGAGCCGTCATCAACCTCTTCTTCAAATCTTCAAAAGCATTGGCACACTCCAATGTCCATACATATTTCTCTCCCTTCTGAGTAAGCTTAGTCAGATATCCTGCAATTCTTGAGAAGTCTTGTATGAACCTTCGGTAGTATCCAGCTTACCCCAGAAAACTCCTAATTTCAGTCACTGATTTCAGGGTAGGCCAATTCCTTCACTTCCTGAACTTTGTTAGGATCACTAAGGTGCCTTCTCCCGAAATAACATACCCTAAGAATGTCACACTCTTAAGCCAGAACTCATACTTGCTTAGCTTGGTATAGAGCTTCTCCTGCCGAAGGGTCTGCAACACGATTCTCAAGTGCTCAGCATGTTCCTCTTCGTTCTTAGAATAAATTAGAATATCATCAATGAATATTACTACAAATTTATCTAAAAATGGAGAGAACACCTGGTTCATCAAGTCCATAAAATTGTTGGAGCATTGATTACTCCAGAAGGCAGGACCAAGAACTCGTAATGACTATAACGAGTCCTAAAAGCCGTCTTCGAAATGTCCTCCTTCTTCATCTTCAGTTGATGCTATCCAGATCGAAGATCTAACTTTGAGAACACCTTATTCCCAGTTATTTGATCGAACAAGTCATACTCCTAGGCAAAGGATATCTATTCTTGATAGTTAACTTGTTCAATTCCCGATAATCAATGCACATCCTCCTACTACCATCCTTCTTCTTCACCAATAACACCGGAGCTCCCCAAGGTGAAACACTGGGCCTGATGAAGCCTTTGTCCAAGTATTCGTGCAATTGCTTCTTCAATTCTGCTAGCTCCACCGGTGCCATTCGATACGGTGCTTTAGAAATAGGGGCAGTACCTGGAATAACTTCTATAGCGAACTCCAAGATTCGATCTGGCGCAAGTCCTGATAGGTCCTCTGGGAACACATCTAAAAATTTATCCACTATTGGTATCAGCTTCTCTTGAGTTTCTGTAGTAGCATAGTCCCCTTGCTGCTTCTGTCTGGATGCCTTCGATTCCCCAATGAATTGGAACTCCGACTGATATGGAGTTCTAAATATCACGCTCTTATTCCGGCAATCGATCACCGCATGGTACTTACTAAGCCATGTCATACTTAGGATCACATCATATCCACTGGTGTCTATCATAAACATATCTGCCCTTAACTATCTTCCAAAAACCTCCACAGAACAAGATTTACATACCTTACTAATGGTTATAACCCCGTTCCCATACTAATCTCCCATTGGGTGTCCATATCATTATAGGGTATAGAATGTATCATAACGAATCTAGTGGATATGTAGCAATGAGAAGCACCAGAATCAAATAGCGATATAACTAGAATGGAATGAACCAAAATGGATACGACTTCCTCTGATGCCTCATTTTGCTCTGTAGTCAGGTTGAAAGCCTGGCCTCTTCCACGTTCAGTTCCTGCCCTCCTCTGACCCTGCTCGAACACCTGTCGCTGTGAAGATAGTGGAGCTCCTCTACCTACGAGCACTAGATTCCTCCTAACTGCTTCTGATGTTGGAGGGGCAGGCAATGTTTTTCTGTTTATTGAATGGACAGACTGCCACCGGGCGATCTTCAGATCCACAGTTCAAGCATTGTCGATTCACCCATCTACATTCCTTCCATCCATGTCTTGGTTTCTGACAGAATCCTCAAATCATCATCGGTGGGGAAGTAGTGAATGGACGCTTGCTCGGTAAGGCATTACTAGGTCTGGTTGTGGGTCCCTTGGAACCTTGGTCAAAAGGTCGCTTCAATGGCCTCATCTGCAATCTGCTCCTGTTCTCCTTCTCCATCACTTGCTCTAGACCACGAGCAGTACCGAGAACTAGAGAGTAAGTTCTCAATTGCTGTGCGACCAAAAATTTCTGAATATCCAGTCTAAGTCACTGCTGGAATCGATTAGCCCGGTCTTCATCTTTTACTACCATGTACGGAGCGAACTGGCTCAGCCTCAAGAACTCTGCAGCATACTCATCCATCGTCCGACTTACTTGTCATAAGTTGATAAATTGCTGCTCTATCTCCCTCCTAATAGTTTTGGGGAAGAACCGTTCATAGAAGCTTTCAGAGAACCTCTCCCATGTGACAAGCCTCTCCAATCGTTCCTCTTCAGCGAGCCACCATGTTCGAGCCACATCAGCCAGTTGAACCTTGACCACCTCCACTTGATCTTCCGCCAGAACACGAGCTACATTCAAGAGATTGGTTATATTAACCAACCATTGTTCTGCTTCTAACGATTTTTCTGTACCAGTAAAAGTGACTGGCTGCAACCTCCTGAAGTCTGAAATGTTTCCGGGTTTTGGTCCCTGAGGTGTCACCAACATTTCCATGGCTGTCGTGACTGTCTGCTGTGCTACCATCAACCCATCTTGAAGGAGTGCTGTTTGCTGCTGCTGCGATTCTATCATACCCCGGAGTACCCCTATCAAATCAGTGGCATCTTCACAAGCAGCGATGTGGGCAGAGGGAGGTCGTTGAGCCATTACTCTGAAAATAAAATAAAAAAAATTGATTTAAAAATATGGTAGACATATTTGTACTTGTAGCTAGATTATTAAATCTTATACTGCTGGGAAGAGCCTGACTATTTACATAATTATACACTTGAATAACCTGGCTGATACCAAAAATCCTATCACGCTTCGCAACCATAATACACATAAAAAGGGGTACGTAACGAGAGTCGGCGAAGTATTTTCAAGACAAATACATTAAGCCTCAGTACATTAATTCAAATAACAAAGTTTATTAATTATTCCAGCTAGAAGAAAACAAATACTCAATGTCACCAAGGGTTCTACTTATTACAATATAATAAAAATAATAGAAAACATAACCATAAAAGTTTCTCACATATTGAGATAGCTAATTGCCTACTGGAGATCTGCGATATGCTCGAACTACTCCTGATCCTTTAGAGTCTTTGGATCAGAACCTGAGCAAACAAACTTAGGGTCATCAATAACAACTAAGTCAGTGATAAAATAAGGGATATAAAGAAACATGCAAAAATAACAACATGCATAGTTAGGTATAGTTTATCATACAAATAATTAGCATATTAGAACCATGTTAAAGCACAATAATATACACCACATAACCATTTATAAATTATAATTTGTCCAGATAGAGTCATGTTGTCAAAATGTCTGTGTATATCTATTCTTAATTTCCTGTTCTTTGAAACTGATAATTGGAGACGGTAATTTGTGTATTAGGTGGGTTCCGTACATACCTGGATTCACGACCCAATCACCTGGCGATGAACCAAGTCTTACCACTAGGTAGTCAATAACAATAACAATATGTTAATAACAATAACAATATGAACAATACAGGATGTCAGTCATCCCCCGGAACCCTACAGTGGAACCGTTTTTTCGGCTGCGCAACCTATATCCTAAGTCCACCCAAAATACCAACACCATCTCCTTTATCAATTTTCCATCCCCAGGTGTAAGTCATCTAATGATTATGTCACCTAAGTTACTGAATATGAACAATAACAATAACAATGACTATGTGACAATAAAACAATATCTTACCGAGTGACAATGGTAACATGACCCTTTCTTTTTCAATGTTCTTATGATCCAATACAATAAGGCAATTTTCACTATAAAATCAATATATAATATAAAAATCCAGTAGCATATTCCTTTTCTGCAATTTCATATATTTTAATTTCTTTAAATATTTTCCAATAAATGCCAATTTCACAATTTTAATAATTTTCACTGCTATTAAATAATTCAACAAATTCTAATCAAAACTGTTGGCCCAGAGGCCTTCCACTCTAGTTTTGATGATGATTAACTCATGTAGTTATGTTTACTAATAATCTTGTGATGTTTAGTTTCAGATTCTTAACCAAGATATTAGTAGGTGATTAGCTTCATCAAAGGTGTTTTGGAGCTATTCACATGGTGATTCAAGAGCCCGAGCGATAAGATCATATATAGCACTCATTGGAGTCAAGCTCGGTGAATCACGGTTTGGATCGAGCCAACTTGAAGTCGGAGTTCATCAAGAAGACCTCGGTACATTGTTTAGTTTATGTTTTAAATCCATGTGTAAAGACTAGATAGTGTGATATGCTCAAGTTCACAACACACACACTTGTTTTAAGTTTTTATGTTTATTGGTTTTTAGTTTTTGGTTTAACCGATCTTGGTTTTCATGAATAGATAGATTCAAAACAAGTTTACTTGGTTTTATGTATATTAGATTCATTCTATATACATGTATGCTTCATATCTTAGACAAACTTATTTGCATGCTTTTCATGTCTTTGTTTCATAGCATGTCTTGTTTTATTGTTCATTATGCTTATGCCATGTTTATTAGATTAGTGATATACATGTTTAGTTTTTGAGACACCCATGTTTAAATATGGACTTATATCTTTGTGTTCTCATTTTGTTTTAAACTAATATATATATCTTAGATCTAATGCATATGCATATACATAATGATCATATGTATGTTTATGATTTTTGTTTTTTATGCTTTAGGTTTTAATGTTTATAGATTACTATGATAATGCCATGATTATTAGACCTTTGACATGCATACATAGCATTTGAGATCACCCATGTTTATATGGACCCATATATTGTGTTCTCACCATTGTTTAGCTATTATGCATATCATAGTTCTAATAGCATGTGGATTTACATAATGATCGTTTTTCATGCTTATCGTGTTGATTTATGTCTCATTTTATGCTTCAAATTTTGAATATATATTTAAATGTTAGTTTTCATTAAGATTAGGATATATACTTGTACATATAGTGGGCCACAAATAGATCATTATATGTTTGTGCTTGAATCCTTATTTGTACCCATTAGATGTGCTAGTATAGTCTAGTTTTGATGATTCATGCATTTTAACTTGTATTCTCCATTTTTAGACATGTTTTTATGATCATGTGTTTTCACTTCGTATATATGTCTATCTTGTCCAAACTATTGATTATACATATACATCCCTTGAGTAACGTACCTTCATGCATATACATTTGTGGACTCGTTGTGTTTGGATATGTATGTATACTTTGGTTTGTATAAAACATACATATGCTTTGAAGATTTAATCGTTTTGATGATTTTCATGTTTTTAAGGAATTTTGAGCTTTATTGCCTAATTTCATAATTATGTGTTTCACATAACACTTGTACACTTACTTCATTTAAATGTTTCTCATGATTATATTTCCATGAGTATATATGGGCTTTATGGGCTTTGAGTGTTTAGTGACCATGTGATTTACATGTTTTTCATGAAATATAATTTTGTTTTATTCCTTACTTGAAGGATTTCGTACTAGCTTACAAATTTTTCTTATAACTAGTTCGTATTCTTCATTTGGTAGAGTTTTCAAACATACTATATTTTCAAACTTATTTTTTGAAAACCCCTACCCGTTCAAGGGCGGTTGGTTGGGAGACCATGCCTTGTATGCTCTTTATTGAAAATCATTTTAAACATGTGCATGAAATGAGTGGTAGGTAATATGAGTTATACACTTGATCTTATTATTGTTTCAATTGGTATCATTGGATTATTTCAATTGGTATCAATATTGACATTTTTGTATACTCATATATTGTTTTTGTGTATCTATGCTTTCAATTGGTATCCTAACACAAGCTTTTACATTGTTTTATTTGGTATTTCATAAAGGGAGAGAAAATTCGTATTTTATCTTTCAAGTGGTATTTTGTTTACCGTTGATTTCTACTCCCACACTTTATGTTGAAATTGATTGAAAAATTGATTTCAATTTGGTATCATATGTTAAAAATGAAAAATATTCACAATTGGTATTTTTATTTTGTATATGCTCATATTTTGTTTCCTATATATGTATGTTTCATTTCAAATAATATCAATTCATACATATATATGGTTTATTTGTGCTTGATTCTCAAAGATATTTACATATTTAATGCACAAAGTATGTTTATGCTAAGCTTCTTTTAAATCTTAATTTTCAATTGATTTCTCAATTGATATTTTAATAAGCTTATGCATTATTTGTTAAAATTAATATTTTTATTGATATCAAAAATATGCAATAATTTTCAATTGGTATCAATATGATTTTTTTCTTTAAAAAAAAATTTTAAAATTTGTAATGATTATTTACAATAATTGGTATCAAGATATTTATTTGTTTACTTTTAATTGGTATCTTAAAAACTGATTTTTTAAGATATCTCAAAATTTGTTTCATTGAGAAAATTCAAAATGTTGTTTTTTAAATAAGAAATATTAAAAAATTTTGTGTCTTGATTTATTTTGCCTATATGCAAGGAGAGCTTAACATCTCTTCTACATATAGATTCATGTTGAGTGTATCATATATTCAGGAGCTTGACAACTCTTCTTTATACGATGCACGTGTGTAGGGGAGCTTCACCCTTTTTATTGTTTCTTTTGTTTCAAACAAAAAGGGGGAGAAAATTTGTTTTTATTGGTTTTGTTTTACTTTAACCCCTTTGTTGATGATTGACAAAAAGGGGGAGAAGTATTTCAGCATATATGCATGTTTTTAGAAGAAGGATCTATGTTCATGCATAGCAATAAAAAGAATTTGATGTGTTTCATGCTTGTTTATGCATGTTTATCTCCATACATGTTTATGAGCTTTCATTGCATATTTATTTGTTTATTGTGATGCATGTGTTAAGGGGGAGCTTCTTTGAAGCTTAACTTTAATCCATGCATATATAACTCCATGAGTTTTGTCATCTTCAAAAAGGGGGAGATTGTTGGCCCAGAGGCCTTTCACTCTAATTTTGATGATAATTAACTCATGTAGTTATGTTTACTAATAATCTTGTGATGTTTAGTTTTAGATTCTTAACCAAGATATTAGTAGGTGATTAGCTTCATCAAAGTTGTTTTGGAGCTATTCACATGGTGATTCAAGAGCCCGAGCGATAAGATCATATATAGCACTCATTGGAGTCAAGCTCGGTGAATCACGGTTTGGATCGAGTCAACTTGAAGACGGAGTTCATCAAGAAGACCTCGGTACATAGTTTAGTTTATATTTTAGATCCATGTGTAAAGATTAGATAGTGTGATATGCTCAAGTTCACAACACACACACTTGTTTTAAGTTTTTATGTTTATTGGTTTTCGGTTTTTGGTTTAACCGATCTTGGTTTTCATGAATAGATAGATTCAAAACAAGTTTACTTGGTTTTATGTATATTAGATTCATTCTATATACGTGTATGCTTCATATCTTAGACAAACTTATTTGATATGCCTATTCATGTGTTTTAGGTTTTGTATTTTATCAAAACATATTTTTGGATTTATAGTAAAAAACATGAATATATATATATATATATTTCATGTATATTGGACTTATGTCCATATGCAACATTCTTCAAAGTGTTTAGGTATCATGTTTTTGTATTTGGATGAGTTTTGGACAAAGCGTATTTTCAATTCAAAAATCTAAGTTTGGAAAAATACGGTTTTTGGTTTTCGGCAAAATTTGTAAGTCACAAAAATGGTTCAAAAAGTTTGAAATTTGTGTTGAAATTTTCACACAAGTTTGTATTTCAACGTATTATGATAAAACTATTTTTGTGGATTTTTGGAGTTTTTATGGGATTTTATAGGTAAACAAAAACCAAGTTTTCAAGTCCTGTAATTCCCTGTTCTGGCTTCTGCCGGTCGACCGGACCGGTCGACTGAGCTAGGAGTCGGTCGACCGACGTGCACAAGATGTGCACGTCTGTTTGTCTGGAGGGCCGGTCGATCGGGACGATCGACCGCCAAAGAGCTTCTGCTCTCTGGAAAGCCCCGGTCGACCGGGTCGGTCGACTGGCAGAGAGCTCTGCTCTCTATTCCAGGCTGCGGTCGACCGAGCCGGTCGACCGAAGCTCCAACAGTCACTTTTTTGACCGTTGGCGGTTGACCGGGCCGGTCGACCGCCAGCCGCCAGAGCTGAAATTCAGCCCAACGGCTAGTTTTTATTGGAGGCTATTTATACCTCATTTGTATGGGATTTTCTCTAAGATTTCAAGAGCAAAAATTACAGAGTTTCTTTAGTGTTCTAAACAAGTTTTCAAAAGTATTTTAGTGCCAAAAAGATCCATCTTACTTGTTTTAAAGTGTTTTGTTTGTTTCAAAGAAAATAGGTTTTTTGGGAATTAGTTTCTTGGTCTAAAATTCTATATCTATTTGGTATTTTTCTCAAGAGATTTTCTTTGATCAAAACACTTAGTTTTTCACACTTGAGCTATATCTACTATCCTATTCTATAGGATCTTTTGTTTTGTGAGAAAAGAAATAGTTTGTGGTCTTTGTAACCACCAAGTTGTAAACCCTTTACTTTATGATATCCCTCTTTGGTAGAGGTTGATTTGGGTTGTGATTTGCTCCCTCTTTGGTAGAGATTGAGGTTGTGGTTTACTCCCTCTTGTGTGAGGTGGAGTTGGATTTGTATCCCTCAAGTGTTGAGGTGATTGGTTGTTTGGCTAAGGGCCTACCCCTCTTGTGTGAGGTGGTGTTTGTATTGCCTCGGTGGAGGTTGTATTGGTTGAGAGAGGAGTTCGGTACTCCTAGTGGATTGTAAATCCTTCTCGGTGAAGGCGGGGACATAGAGCTCGGTGCTCGAACCTCGAAACACATCTTGTTGTTTGCGTTTGATCCATTGACTCTAAACTCTCTCTTTATTTGTGCATTGCTTTACTTTGTCATATCATATACATGCTTGTGTGTTTGTGTGCCTCACTTACGCTTAACCACGAGAGCTTCATATAGCGCCTCAACTCTTATTCAGAGGAATCAAGAGGAGTTAGTCCAGAGCCCTTCACGGAAAATTCGACTACACTCGTTGGTTGCACTAAGTGTGGTTGCAAATTAGTTTTAATTTCTGCATTTAGTTCATTAGATTAGCGGTACACCTATTCACCCCCCCTCTAGGTGTACTTACAAAAACGAGTTTAGTGATTCCAGAAAATTTAATAATTCTTTTATACAATACAAATATTTGTAATCTTACAAATTTCTAAATAAATTTTTAAACTCTAGAAAATTCAACAATCAATTTACTAGATTAACCATTCAATAATAGCAACAATTAGACATCCCAAAATAAAAAAAATGATATATATAAAGTGAGTAAAAGAACACTCTATTGGCCCAGAGGCCTTCCACTCTAGTTTTGATGATGATTAACTAATGTAGTTATGTTTACTAATAAACTTGTGATGTTTAGTTTCATATACTTAACCAAGATATTAGTAGGTGATTAGCTTCAACAAAGGAGTTTTGGAGCTTCTCACTTGGTGATTCAAGAGCCCGAGCGACAAAGTCATATCTAGCACTCGTTGGAGTCAAGCTCGGTGGATCATGGTTTGGATCGAGTCGCTTGAAGACGGAGTTCGTCAAGAAGACTTCAGTACATAGTTTAGTTTTGTTTTTAGATCCATTGTTAAAAACTAGATAGTGTGGTATGCTCAAGTTCACAACACACACACTTGTTTAAGTTTTCATGTTTATTGGTTTTCAGTTTTTGGTTTAAACCGATCTTGGTTTTCATGAATAGATAGAATCAAAACAAGTTTACATGGTTTAATGTATATTAGATTTGTTCTATATACATGCATGCTTCAACTATTTAGACAAACTTATTTTGATATGCCTATTCGTTTGTTTAAGTTTTGTATTTTAACAAAACTTATTTTTGGAATTATATCAAAAACGTTGATATATATCTTTATATGTATATTGGAGTATATCCATATACTACATACCTAAAAGTTGTTTAAATATCATGTTTTTGTATTTGGATGAATTTTGGAAAAATCGGATTTCCATTTGAAAAATCCAAGTTTTAGAAAATATAGTTTTTAGTTTTCGGCAAAATTTGTAAGTCACAAAAATGATTCAAAAAGTTTGAAATTTGTGTTGAAAATTTTCAAACAAGTTTGTATATCAATGTATTATACTAAAACTATTTTTGTGAATTTTTAGAGATTTTATGGGAATTTTTAGGATATTAAAAACTTTGTTTTCCAGTCCCTTAATGCTTTCTGCCAGGCTCTGGTGGTCGACCGTTCCGATCGACTGGAGCCGGTCGATCGGACATGCACAAGGATGTGCACTTGGCCGTGTCAGTTGGCCGGTCGACCGCACGGTCGACCGACTGAAGGCAACCCACTCTCGGGTTGCCCCGGTCGACCAGCTAGAGAGCCGTTGCTCTCTGGTTCAGGGCCCGGTCGACCGGGCGGTCGACCGGAAGGCTCAACGGTCAGAAATTTGACCGTTGGCTGTCGACCAGCCAGTCGACCGGAAGGCCAATTCTGGCCTAGTCAGCAGCCAACGACTAGTTTTTTAGAAGGGGTTATAAATATCCCATTTGAGGGCTGATTTGGTTAAGACTTTGAAGAGCAAAAATTCTCCTATCTACAAGTGTTTTATACAAGTTTTCAAAAGTGTTTTTAGAGCCAAAAAGGATTCATCTTTATTTGTTTTAAAGGGTTGGAAAAATACAAAGAAAATCGGATATTTGGGATATTGCTTTTGATCTTCATTTCAAACTTATTCTAATTGTTTCCCAAGCATTTTTCTTTGAGTTTTTGATTTTCAAACTCTTTGTTTTTTCACACTTGAGCTATATCATTCTATCTCTCTATAGGATCTTTGTTTTTGTGGAAAAGATTGTTTGTGGTCTTTTTGATCACCAAGTTGTAAACCCTCCTTACTTGTGTTATCCCTCTTGGGTAGAGGTTGATTGTGGAGTGGTGATTGGCTCCCTCTAGTGAGAGGTGGAGATTGGTGTTTGGCTCCCTCTAATAAGAGGTGGAGTTTGTGTTGGAATCCCTCAAGTGTGAGGTGTTTGATTTGTTGGCTAAGTGCCTACCCCTCTTGTGTGAGGTGGTGTTTGTTGTGCATTGTCTCTGTGAGAGGTTATATTCGATTGAGAGAGGAGTTGTATACTCCCTTGTTGTATTACCCCAAATCCTCAGTGGAGGTTCCCTGTGTGGGAGTCCTGTGTGGACAAGTTAGTGGATTGGAAATCCTTCTGGGCGAAGGCGGGGACGTAGAGCTGGGTGCTCGAACCTCGAAACAAATATCGTTGTTTGCGTTTGATCCATTGACTCTAACTCTCTCTCTTTATATTGTGCCATTGCATCATTTCATATTGCTCATTCATATTATATGCTTGGCTTGTTTGTGTGTGCCTCACTTGTGCTTAACCACGAGAGCTTCATATAGCGCCTAAACTCTTATTTAGAGGAATCAAGAAGAGTTAGTCCAGAGCCCTTCACCGGGAATTTGGCTACACTCGTTGGTTGCATTAAGTGTAGCTTCAATTAAGTTTTAATTTTCGCATTTAGTTTATTAGATTAGCCGTATACCTATTCACCCCCCTCTAGGTGTACTTTCAATTGGTATCAGAGCCTACGCCCCTGATATTTGGTTTAACCACCTAGGAGTGTGATCTTGGTTAGCTAATCTATCATTTGCATTTGCACACTTTTATTTCTTACACACACTCATGGATTGCTTGTCACCTCCCATGTTTGATATCTCCAACATTGACATGTGGAAATTTAGGATGTCCATATATCTAAAAACCCTAGGCTTGCATGTTTTCCTTGCCGCTACCAAGAAATCCTATCTTGGTGATAGCAAGCATATAAAGGCCAATGCACAAGCCCTTGAGGCACTTAGAAGCACGCTAAACAAAGAATATCTTATGATTGTTTCTAACTGTGATTCCGCTTTTGCAGTGTGGAACACGCTGACCACCTCCAAGCTTAAATTGCCAATCCAAATGGAGGATGAATCTAGTGGAGAATCCGAGCAACAATGCTACATGGTCCAAGGGAATGACTCCCTTGAGGTATACTCGGAAACTCAATTAGATAGTGATGATGCTAGTTCTTCATGTGATGATTATGTGGATCCAAATGCTTTGAATGAAGAACTTTCTATTATATGTGAAAAATTGCTTGAAAAATATAATCTTTTGAAAAAGAAGAGTTTTGAACTAAAAGGAGAAATTAAGGATTTGTGTTCAAAACTAGATTTTGTTTTGCAAGAAAAGGAAGAGATTTCTAGTGAACGTGACTCACTTAAATCTCAACTAGACCTTGCCCTAAAAGAAAATGAATTCTTGAAAAATAAAAATGATTGTGAAATAATTTTGAAGAAAAATGAAAACTTGTCTTCAAAAGTTGATTTTGTTTTAAAAGAGAATGATTCCTTGAAAATAAAAATTGCTTCTATAACAAAGGAATTGGAAATTGTTTTAAAGAAAAATGTTTCTTTGAAAAATGATTTAGATACACATGTTTACCATGCTAGTGTAGCTTCTCCATCTAGCTCACCTATTGCATGCACCTCTTCTATAATTGTAAATGATATTTGTTTGTTAAAGAAGAGTGTGGATTGTTTGGGCTCCACTTTGAGCCAATGTGCCTTGAACCATACACGTTTGGAATCTTTATTTCGAAAGAAACAAGTTCCATCCTTGCATGCACACCATCCACGACATGCACATGCTTCCCACGTTCACTCCCATAACACGATGTATGCTCATGTGTACACTTGTACACATTATGGACGTAAGGGCCACCTTGCTAAATTTTGCTATGATAGAGTTCATGATGTAAATTTAGCAACTAAATTTGTTTGGGTTAGGAAAGGAACTAACCCCCATGGACCCAAAAGAGTATGGGTACCAAAGACCACCCCTATTGTATTTGATATAGGTGTGGGCTCTTGCATGACGTGAGAGTAACGGTGCCTTGAGGTGAATGCGTTCCGAGCTTAAAGAAAACTATTTGAATGCATCACTTTTAAGGGGAGTTTGGTGGGAGGACCACCTAAGTTTGGAGACATGGAGAGTTGCCCGTATTGGTTTTGGCATGTTTTGATGTTTTATGATTAGTATGTTATATGCCATGATGTTTGGATTAGTGATATACATGTTTAGTTATTTGAGACACCCATATTTAATATGGATTTATATCTTTGTATTCTCACATTTGTTTTTAACTAATGTGTATGTCCTAGATCTATGCATGTGCATGTACATAATAATCATATGAGTTTTTATTTTGATTTCTATGCTTCATGATTTGAATATATGTTTAGATGTTTGTTTTCATTAATACTTGGATATATACTTGTACAACTAGTGAGCCACAAATAGACTATTATATGTTTATGCTTGAACGCTCATTTGTACCCATTAGATGTACTAATATAGTCTAGTTTTGATGATTCATACATTTTACTTGTATTCCCCATTTTACATGTTTTTCGTTTTTATATTTAACTTCATGTATATGTCCATTTTGTCTAAACTATTAGATATACATATACATCCTTGAGCCACTTGCGTTCTTGCATATACTTTTGTGGACTCGTTATATTTGAATATATATGTATACTTTAGTTTGAACATGACATACATATACCTTGAAGATTAATCGTTTTGATGATTCTCATGTTTTAAGGAATTTCATCTTGAGCTCGATTGCCTACTTTCATGACTTCGTATTTCACGTTATAACTATACACTCATATTAGATGTTTACTCTTGTTTTATTTTCATGAGACTAGATATGCTTTATCGACCATTGAGTGTTTAGTAATCATGTGATTTACATATTTTTCATGAAATATATTTTTGTTTTTATTCCTTGCTTGAAGGATTTCGTACTAGTTTTCAAAATTTTCTTATAACTAGTTCTTATTCCTCACTTTGGAAGAGTTTTCAATTATGCTAAACTATTTTCAAACATATTTTTGAAAACCCTTTCCATTAACGGGCGGTTGGTTGGGCGACTATGCCTTGTATGTTCATATTGAAAATCATTTTAAACATGTGCATGAAATGGGTGGAAAGATAATATGAGTTATACACCTAATTTTATTGTGTTTTCAATTGGTATCATTTGATCTTTTTCAATTGGTATCACTATTGACATTCTTTTTGTATACTTATATATGTTTTTATATATGTATGCTTCACATTTCAAATAATATCAATTGCTATTGGTATTTTTATTTTCATATATATATACATGATTTTTTTTTGTGCTTGATTTAAAATCGACTCACTTGTTTAAAGCACAAAGTTTGTTTATACTAAGCTTGATTTAAATCTTTATTTTCAATTGGTATCTCATTGATATTTTTTTAAGCTTATGCATTAACTTCAATTGGTATTTTTTTTTTACAATTGATATTTTTATCCAAATGTACAATATGTTTCAATTGGTATCTATTGATCTATTTATTTCAATTGGTATCCATGAAAATTTATATTGATATCTTAAAATTTGATTTACTAAGATATCTCAAAATTTGTTTTATTGAGAAAATTCAAAATTTTGTTTTAATAAGAAATATTAAAAATGTTTGATGTGTATTGCCTATATGCAAGGGGAGCTTAACATCTCTTCTACATATAGATTCATGTTGAGTGTATCTTATATTGAGGAGCTTGACAACTCTTCTTTATGTGGTACACGTGTGTAGGGGGAGCTTCACATTTCCTCTTATGCATTGCATATTATGCGTTATGTGAGTTAGGGCTTGTCATCCTTTCTTCATGTGATGCATATATGTAGGGAAGTTAACTTAGCGTCTTCCTCTTCATGAATGTATATCGCATATATTCTTATTATTGATTTGTTTGATGTCACCCCTTTATTGATTCTTTGTTTCGAACAAAAAGGGGGAGAAGATTCTTTTGTTTTTACTTTAACCCCTTTGTTGTTGATTGACAAAAAAGGGGGAGAAAGGTTTTGAGTTTATATATGCATATTTGTGTTTTTGCATATATTGAGTTTTATTGAGTTTTATGTGAAAAATGGAGTTTAAACAAAAAGAAAAGAAAGTTTTTTAAACATATGTTTGATTCATGCATATTGATGCATGTTGATGTTTAGTATTCATTGCATATATTTATTGTTTATTGCTATGCATGAGTTAAGAGAGAGCTTCCTTGAAGCTTAACTTTAATCCATGCATATATAACTCCATGAGTTTTGTCATCATCAAAAAGGGGAGATTGTTGGCCCAGAGGCCTTCCACTCTAGTTTTGATGATGATTAACTCATGTAGTTATGTTTACTAATAAACTTGTGATGTTTAGTTTCAGATACTTAACCAAGATATTAGTAGGTGATTAGCTTCAACAAAGGAGTTTTGGAGCTTCTCATATGGTGATTCAAGAGCCCGAGCGACAAAGTCATATCTAGCACTCGTTGGAGTCAAGCTCTGTGGATCACGGTTTGGATCGAGTCGGCTTGAAGACGGAGTTCGTCAAGAAGACTTCAGTACATAGTTTAGTTTTATTTTTAGATCCATTGTTAAAGACTAGATAGTGTGATATGCTCAAGTTCACAACACACACTCTTATTTAAGTTTTCATGTTTATTGGTTTTCGATTTTTGGTTTAACCGATCTTGGTTTTCATGAATAGATAGAATCAAAACAAGTTTACATGGTTTAATGTATATTAGATTTGTTCTATATACATGCATGCTTCAACTATTTAGACAAACTTATTTTGATATGCCTATTCGTGTGTTTAGGTTTTGTATTTTAACAAAACTTGTTTTTGAAATTATATCAAAAACATTGATATATATCTTTATATGTATATTGGAGTATATCCATATACTACATGCCTAAAAGTTGTTTAAATATCATGTTTTTGTATTTGGATGAATTTTGAAAAAATCGGATTTCCATTTGAAAAATCCAAGTTTTAGAAAATACAGTTTTTGGTTTTTGGCAAAATTTGTAAGTCACTAAAATGGTTCAAAAAGTTTGAAATTTGTGTTGAAATTTTTCACACAAGTTTGTATATCAATGTATTATACTAAAACTATTTTTGTGAATTTTTAGAGATTTTATGGAAATTTTTAGGATATTAAAAACTTTGTTTTTCAGTCCCTTAATGCTTTCTGCCAGGTTCTGGCGGTCGACCGTTCCGGTCGACCGGACCAGGAGCCGATCGACCGGAGCGGTCGACCGGACGTGTACAAGGATGTGCACTTGGCCGTGTCAGTTGGCCGGTCGACCGCACGGTCGACCGACTTAAGGCAACCCACTCTCGGGTTGCCTCGGCCGACCGGCCAGAGAGTCGTTGCTCTCTCGTTCAGGGCCCGGTCGACCGGGCGGTCGATCGGAAGGATCAACGGTCAGAAATTTTTACCGTTGGCTGGTTGACCAGCCGGTCGACCGGAAGGCCAATTCTGGCCTAGTCAGCAGCCAACGACTAGTTTTTTAGAAGGGGTTATAAATACCCCATTTGAGGGCTGATTTGGTTAAGACTTTGAAGAGCAAAAATTTTCCTATCTACAAGTGTTTTATAAAAGTTTTCAAAAGTGTTTTTAGAGCCAAAAAGGATTCATCTTTATTTGTTTTAAAGGGTTGGAAAAATCAAAGAAAATCGGATATTTGGGATATTGCTTTTGATCTTCATTTCAAACTTATTCTAGCTGTTTCCCAAGCATTTTTTTTTTGAGTTTTTGATTTTCAAACTCTTTGTTTTTCCACACTTGAGCTATATCATTCTATCCTCTCTATAAGATCTTTATTTTTGTGGAAAAGATTGTTTGTGGTCTTTTTGATCACCAAGTTGTAAACCCTCCTTACTTGTGTTATCCCTTTTGGGTAGAGGTTGATTGTGGAGTGGTGATTGGCTCCCTCTAGTGAGAGGTGGAGATTGGTGTTTGGCTTCCTCTAGTGAGAGATGGAGTTTGTGTTGGAATCCCTCAAGTGTGAGGTGATTAATTTGTTGGCTAAGTGCCTACCCCTCTTGTGTGAGGTGGTGTTTGTTGTGCATTGCCTCTGTGAGAGGTTGTATTCGGTTGAGAGAGGAGTTGTGTACTCCCTTATTGTATTACCCCAAATCCTCAGTGGAGGTTCCCTGTGTGGGAGTCCTGTGTGGACAAGTTAGTGGATTGGAAATCCTTCTGGGTGAAGGCGGGGATGTAGAGCTGGGTGCTCGAACCTCGAAACAAATCTCGTTGTTTGCGTTTGATCCATTGACTCTAACTCTCTCTTTATATTGTGTCGTTGCATCATTTCATATTGCTCATTCATATTATATGCTTGGCTTGTTTGTGTGTGCCTCACTTGTGCTTAACCACGAGAGCTTCATATAGTGCCTCAACTCTTATTCAAAGGAATCAAGAGGAGTTAGTCCAGAGCCCTTCACTGGGAATTCGGCTACACTCGTTGGTTGCATTAAGTGTAGTTGCAATTAAGTTTTAATTTCCGCATTTAGTTCATTAGATTAGCCGTACACCTATTCACCCCCTTCTAGGTGTACTTTCACACTCACTTGAGCTTATCACGCATCCAAGTATCAATTTGAAGAAATCTGCATTAAATACATTCAAATTTTATATAAGATATTGAATTTTACTTATATGAAATTTTACATAAGATATCCTATTTATTCAGTATTTTAAATTACATATAAATGGTCTAGATCTTAAAATAAGGTTGTATGATGATGCATTGAGTTTATAAGATTTTTAGATTTTATTTATTGATTTTTTGTGAGTTTTAAATGGTTAAAACATGAAAATTCTTTAATGGGTCTGAATGTTGAAATAGCGGGTTTCAACTTAGAAGGCAGTGGTTCAGTCCAATATGCATGTAGATACTCCCAAAATTTTTTAGTAGATTCTAAGAGTTATCTAGATATTTATTCCTATTTTTACTTATTTTTTTCAAATTTTTATCTAGTCAATAAAATTATTTTTCAATAAGCTAATGGGTCTGTTTTTGTATTTGGGTCAGGTTCAAATAGATTAGAATCACAATATTTGGGCTGGACTGAAATCGGGCTTCAATATATATATATATATATATATATATATATTATATATATATATATATATATATATATTATATATATATATATGAGAAAAATGTATATCAGCCTGCGGCTGAGAGAACTCTCTCAGCCTGCGGTGACGTGGCTCAATTTTTGTCACCCCACTAACTTGCGGCCCGCTTATGGGAAGAAGTTAAATTACTAAATACCCCTTATGAAAAGCTACTCTTTCAGTAACTTTTCGTTATTGTTTATTATTATTTGCCCAAAAGGCTATTTTTGGAGCGAACGTTGTCAGACTTAGGTTATTGTTTATTATTATTTTTTCCCCTTTTTTTGCCGCTCTTTATAGGATTTAGCTTATTGTTTATAAATTACAGGTTTTAATTGTTTCAATTTTTTATAAACAATTTCTTAAATATTGAATTTTTCTCTTTAGTCTATGTGGTATTGCGACGTATAACACATGTTTTAAATTTTCAGGAATGCGACCGTATTAATATTCGGTCGCAATCTTATTTGAAAATAATCTCCGGCTGTGAAATCTTTTTTTTCGGTATGCTTCTTAGGTCGCAGTCTTTAGTAAGGAGTAATATAGATTTCTTCACATACGTATAACTGCGACTTAGGTCGCAGTCTTTAATAAGGAGTAATATAGATTTCATCTTGTATTTAAAATTTTTTGGTAACTGCGACTTAGGTCGCAGTCTTTAGTAAGAAGTAATATAGATTTCTTCTCATACGGATAACTGCGACTTAGGTCGCAGTCTTTAGTAAGAAGTAATATAGAATTCTTCTCATACGGATAACTGCGACTTAGGTCGCAGTCTTTAGTAAGAAGTAATATAGAATTCTTCTCATACGGATAACTGCGACTTTGGTCGCAGTCTTTAATAAGAAGTAATATAGATTTCATCTCTTATGCGAACTTGGTCTCAGTTATATAACTTATATTTTAGACTACAGTGATATCTAAAAAATATTTATTTATATGTAATTCGTGTAATTATTTTTTGTAGGATATGAATGTACATGGAGAAATGTCTGGAAGCTCAGATAAGTTTATAGGGAAACAGTTCCTGTCGGATATGGAAGCATACAATTTCTACAATTCTTTTGCAAGGAATAGAGGTTTTAGCGTGAGAAGAAAAGGTACAGATAAGTCACGGAAGCCTCCTTATGAGATTATTTGCAGAAAATTTTGCTGCAACAAGGAAGGTTGTTTATTAATACTAAAGTCCAGCAACTGCGACCAAGGTCCCTGTGTATTTTATTAAGACTTCGGCCAGCAACTGCGACCAAAGTCGCAACCTTCATTTTAAAATTTTATTCGGGTGAAATAATTTAATTATTAACTGCGGCATTGGTCGCAGTATATTTGTTTAGCGTAAAATATTAAAATGAAGGTTTGTAACAATTGTACAGCATTTCAACCAAGACATAGTAGTAAAAACTGTAATTCACACAATTAACCTTAGAAAACAGAGTTATATATATTTAAAAAAAATAAAATACAAATTTTAAACTTCTAATCCTCGTCATCACCATCATAATCAGATTCGTCGCCAATAGTATGACCGCTTTCGTCTTCCGTATCGCTTTCCGTCCCTTCCACCTCTTCAGCGACAATCTCCTATTCGCTTTCTTCCTCTTCATTGATGTATTTTGGTTCACCAATGAACTCCCAGAATGGGTCGTCTGTATCAAGCTCATCCTCTGACCCGTAGCGAGGCATATCTTCAGAACTATGCATCCAATCATCATTAGATGATTGGCTTCTTTCCGGTGAAGACGGTGGAGAAGACATTTTCCGGTTAAGACGGTGGAGAGTAACGAGTTTCAGCAAAATCAATTTAATATGTTTATAATCCTGTCCTGATGACCCTTTATATACTTTTAATCCCGGAATTCCAAAAGGTTTAAGCTCTCAGACCACGTGAATATCTCCCAAATTTATTTTCTATCTTTTTTCAAAAATTGTATACTTCCTAGGTGACTGTTCAGTTATCCAAAACAGTTTAAAAGTTAATACACTAAAACTTTAAATTACTTTGAACTCCAAAACAATTCATTATTGCGACCATAGTCGCATTGGGAACTGATAAATGATTAAGTAACTGCGACCATTATCGCTGTCTCGATTAAAGTATCGCCGTATAAGGAAACACTGTAACTCAAACAGGTCATTACTGCGACTTTGGTCGCAGTACAATTGCTGAACGCATGTTTGTTTCTAATATCAATACGCACTAGTAAAATCCAAGGTGTAACAAATGTAGATCGGAAATAATCAATGGAACTTATAATAAATAAATGTATAGAAATGTTTATAAATTAAATCAATGAAACAAAAAAAATTATTTAATGAATTGCAATTGCAATTATTTTACATTTATAAAATAAAAAATTGTGGTATATCAATAATTTGTCAACTGTCAGTCTTCAAATGTCATCCTTCGTATCATTTCTGTTTCTTCATGCCAACTCTTCTATCTATCTGCAAGTATCATGTATGCAAGCTTACTTCTTAGTCTCTGTACATGAGCATCCGTAACAGTATCAACAACTGCTGGACTACCAGACGCTATACTTTCCATGTACTTGCATACATATACAGCGCAATCAACACTGAAATATCAATAGAGTAATCATTAATGAAATTAGATTTTTGTACTAAAAAAGGTAGAAAATATGAAAGGTAAGGAGATGTCAAAAATTTATACCTGTTTGCTTGTTGGGGACATCTTGTGCATTTTATATTAGTTTTTCTCATTAATTTATTGAAATCAATCTCAAAAATCTGTAATAATCTTTCTTTCTGCAATGTCATTAGGAACAAAAATTAGTATTAATCAAATTAAATGAAAGTTTCCAGTAATCGAAATATTAAATTTCAACTCACCATTATTCTTTCATCTTTTTGGTAAAGCTTTAATATACTACTTTTTTTGTCAGCTGGGACCAAAGAGTTGTAAAAAATCCACTCTTGGGTATCGCAATCAAATACCAACAAGGTCCAATGAAATCCCGGATCGTCGGCACTATGTTTGTGATTGATCGGGAAGAACATGTACTACACATCAGCTGTCCAGTTTTTCAACAGCTGCTGCTTGATGAAATGATCTTCCAGATCTTCACTTTTATTTACAACACCGTGCCGCGGACAAGAAAAAAATAAATAAAATATAAAATGATTTAGTAGCAGTACATTTTAATTATAAACTGCGACCTTAGTCGCAGTACGTGAGTTAGTAGCAATACATTTTAATTATAAACTGCGACCTTAGTCGCAGTACATGAGCTAGTAGCAGTACAGTTTAATTATAAACTGCGACCTTAGTCGCAGTACATGAGTTAGTCGCAGTACATGAGTTAGTCGCAGTACATTTTAATTATAAACTGCGAACTTAGTCGCAGTACGTGAGTTAGTAGCAGTACATTTTAATTATAAACTGCGACCTTAGTCGCAGTACATGAGTTATGCCTACACAGAAATAGAGAATATTAGTAATCTTTTCCACAATTGATATTACATTAAACCGTAAAGGAGAAAGTAGATTTTTACCCAAGCTTCGTTCCGAAAGAATATGCTTTTTATTCCTTCTCCTTTCTCTAGATGCTGCATGTAGAAATGAATTATATTCGCATCTTATTCTCTACTGAACATCAGGTCCTCAGTGTCATTCCTTGTAATCATGATTCCATTGTCGGTATCCTGATACGTAGTAGAACTGCAAGATATTCAAAACAAAGTTAGTAATTAAATTGATCTTATATAAAGGTATAACAGTTTTTTGATATGAATTATAATAAAATTAATTAACTTACTCAGAGAAGGACTTGTCGAAGAAATTTTTTATAAGATCTTGTTGATGGGGATGCAGAATTCTGTATGCTGTGGTTTCGGTCAATTCTCTCGATTTTGGCTTAGTGGAGGAAATCTCTTTGTCGCCGAAACCAGCGGCAGAACTCACAGCCACAGGCTGTGGAAGAGGATGTTCATTTATTTTCTTCTTCTGTTTTGGATAAACGAAGTCGGAGTCATCGCGATCTCTTTCAGCGCGCTTGCGTTCTTTGACTCCCCTTTCTATCGTTCCTTTAGAGTATTCCAAAACAGTTTCTTTTAAGGATTGCTTCTAAGGCGGAGTATGTTCTTGATTTTTTCTTCAGAAGCTATATCTCTTTGGGTTTCTTGAATAATATGAGTTATATTCAAAGAAAAACTTGGGATATCTTCCCCAGAAAAATTTAAAATAGATTCAGAACACATGATTTTATCCTCTTCCAATTTTTTCTTCTTCTCTTCTTCAGCCTGCTTCTCCATCTGCTCCATCATTCTTTTCTGCTCCTTTTCCTCTTCACCCTTCCTTCTAATTTGCTCTTCCCCCACATTCTTCTTTTTCTCCCGCTTCTTCTTTAACTCCTCCAACACCTTCCTCCTCTTCTCCTTTTCCTGCTCCCCCTCTTCTTTCCTCTCCTCTTCGATGCTCCTCTTCTTCTGATCCTCCTCTTCCTTCCTCCTCTGCTCGTCTCTCCTTCTCTTCTCATTCTCCTCCTCTTCCCTCCTCCTCCTCTCCTGCCCCTCCTCTTCCCTCCTCCTCTCCTCTTTTTCCTGCTCCTCCTTTTTCCTCCTCTTCTTCTCCTTCTCCTCTTCTTCCCTCATTCTCCTTTCATTCTCCTCCTATTCCATTCTCCTCTTTTCATTCTCATTCTCCTCCATTTCTCTCCTCCTCTCCTCCTTTTCCTTCTCTTCTTCCAATTTTCTTCTCTCATGCTCCTCCTCTTCCCTCTTCTTCTCCTTCTCCTTCTCCGCAGCAGCGGCTGCTCTCAGCAGGTCTTGTTCTTCTTCCACTTTTAATTTCCTCTGCTGTCTTTTTAGTTTTTTCTTCTCTCTCTTTTCTCTCCTTTTTATTTTTAATTCAGCCTTGAGTCTGCTCTCAGTCTCCATTTTTTCAATTTTTTTTCAAGCTGATAAACATATTCTCTCAAGTGCTGATTTTGAGACCTCAACTCTTTTATCTCTTCAGCTTGATCATCCCGTGGTGGTGGCAAATAACCTGTAAAAGATGGTTCTTGCTCACTCGTTTCAGCCGCTTCTGGCTCATTTTCCGCCGGGATGTCAGCTTCATTATATGTATGGTCTTCTTCTTTTTCATCATCTTCTTCTTCTTCTTCTCCTCTTCCCCTTCAACAGGAAGGCCAATCATATTTTTTCAGCATTAGAGATGTTGGCCATTCGACTCAAAATCTGAAAATAAACAGAAAAAGGTAAGTTAAAAATAAAACAATAAAATATTTATACTGCGACCATGGTCGCAGTTTATTTATGAAGTATTTATGATAAGAATGCGACCATGGTCGCATTATGTTTTTCCTGCACAAATTTATCTGCCAAGACATGTAGCTCAACACTGCGACCATGGTCGCATTTCATGTAAAAGGTATTTTCAAAAGAATGCGACCATGGTCGCACATTGTTTGTCAGGCAGAAAACGAATGCAAAAGGTGCAGCTCAATACTGCGACTATGGTCGCATTTTATTTGTATTACACATAAAAAGAAGTCTAACTTACAATATTCCTGTCAATCTCATTTAGATCAACTTCAAGTAAAGATCTGCTAATGTTCTGGAGGTCCCATCTTACTGCGCGTGGGGTTTTGTCCTCCAAACCAGACCTCCGCTCAAAAATAGGAGCCCTCTCACATAGCCAATACTGCAAAAAAGGAAAATTAAATTAGTTTACACAAATATTCACAATTTTTTTGGGGTAAATTTCATATAATGTTGGCCAAATATGAGATTTGTACTTACAATAATTTGCACGGAGCATCCTTGCAGCTCGTACGTGGTGTGCCTGAAGATGTCCATTGACTCAATCAGGAATTGCCAAATAGCTTTTGCCCAGCATATTGTTCTCATCAGCTGCATATTGGCAATCTGTTTCACAATATACCACGGCACCGTGCATTTACTACCAGAGAAGAAAAGAGTGGCCGACATGTATAGGATTATTATTGTGGTAAAGTCTTGAGCTGCAAGTTTGTGCATTTCTCTTATAATTTCATGTAAAGTCATTTGCTGCTCAAGCTGTTCATCCTTTGTCACATCTACTTCACTCCTCCTCCTCTTCTTGACCAGAAGAGCATCCAAAGCCTCTTCAATAGATACTTTAGTGATCTTCTTTATATTGGGGAAATAATGTTTTATAACCCCTCTATCTTTCATCGTACATGTATTATTCATCACAAAATCTGCCCCAATGATAGGTAGACCAAAAGTTAGGGCAACATCCTCCACTGTTAACTCTATTTGTTTGCCCTCAATTCTAAAGGTCTTTATACCCTATCATACTGGTCTAAAATCCTCAGTACCGCAACGTTTGATTTTAGAGCCTTTTCACCTCCAAATTCCTCATTATAGAAGGCCATGAAGATGGGCCAAATGGGGTATTCTTGATCGCCTCTACAAAATCTGCCTGAATGTACTTTATAAATTTCTTGATGAACTCGCACATAGGTTTTAGGCTTGATCTCAGTGGACGAACCTTAATCTGTTGTTCACCTATAGATGAAGAAAAATAAAAAAGTTTAGACCAATGATTATATATAAATTATAAGTGAGGAAAAGCATATTATTTTTAATAAACTGCGATCAAGGTCGCAGTCATCTACAGTGCAAACATAATATACTGCGACCCGGTCGAAACTGCGACCAAGGTCGCAGTCATCTACAGTGCAAACACAAACTACTGCGACCCTGGTCTACACTGCGACCCAGGTCGCATAAGACTAAAGCGCGAACACAAACTGTTACAGCGATTCTGGTCGACACTGCGACCAATGTCGCAGTAATCTATAGTGCAATCATAAACAAATGCGACCAGGGTATACACGGCGACGAAGGTCGCATAAGTCTACAGTACAGAAATAAACAACTGCGACCCAGGAATGATGAAACAAATGACGTTAAATACACTGCGACCATGGTCGCAAAACACTACATAAATATTGAAACAACTGCGACCCCTATGTCTTCAGTATGTTAAAAAAAGGAAGTTTCATATACTGCGACCAGCGTCGCATTCGTCAAATTTGAAAGTCTAAAAAAAAAACATCCTGAGACACATGTTTGAAAACAAAATTTTAACAACTGCGACCGAGGTCGACATAAAGTGTATGAAAATAATTAAATTTAAAAAAATATTATCAAGGTCGCATACATATAAATCACTTTTTCGAAAATACTGCGACAAACTAAAAATAGAACGAAATGAAAAAAATTGAAAAAATTATACCTTTATTTTTGTGTTACAAATTTTTAAATTTAAAAATTTATTCGTCATCTAAAGTTTCAAAATCTCTTTCTTATGTGCGAACATGGTCCAAAGATTTTTAAAAAAAATAAAAAATACTCAACGGAAATAAATCTGGAAAAAATTTATAACAATTAAAATACCAAACCCTAAAAGTTTTTGAAAAATATCTTTTTCTATTACCTTTTTCGGCGGATGATTTCTTTGGCGCCATGTGTTGCAAATATATTTTTTAAAAAAACTGAACAAATTTGTGAAACAAAAGAACTAATTGGATCAAAATGATCGGGTGAAATTTTAGAGATGAAAATTTTTGAGAAAGGAACCTTTTTTACATAAGGTAAAAAGATGTGACCGAGGGTATTTTCGGAAGATGCATTGTTGAGGCGACTGACATTAAATTGGGCGGAATTTTTCATCTTTTTGTCCGCCCAAATTTATGACCGGTGTGTGGTTATGATGTAGCCACGTCCTGCCGGCTGAGAAACTCTCTCAGCCTGCCGGCTGAGGTACAGTAACCCCTATATATATATGTATATATATATGTATATATATATATATGTATATATATATATGTATATATATATGTATATATATATATGTATATATATATGTATATATATATATGTATATATATATGTATATATATGTATACATATATGTACATATATGTATACATATATGTACATATATATATACATATATGTACATATATATATACATATATGTACATATATATATACATATATATATATATATAT
This sequence comes from Agave tequilana, assembly GCA_038442645.1. Lineage (NCBI taxonomy): Eukaryota > Viridiplantae > Streptophyta > Magnoliopsida > Asparagales > Asparagaceae > Agave > Agave tequilana. The sequence continues at coordinate 236,413 of JAVJIF010032668.1, forward strand.
ATATATATATATATTGTTTTCTGGCCTAGCCCAATGACCAGGCCTAGGGGCCTGCTCTCGGGCTGGCCGAGAGCAGGCCAAATGATTTTCTTTTTTTTTTTCTTTTTCTTTTTGTGTGGCCTGGGCTAGTGGCGGCCCCAGCCATTGGCCTGGCCCAATAAGCTAGGCCCGGGTGCTCTTGCACTCGGGCCGGGAGGCCCAACCTTTTCTTTTCTTTTCTTTTTTTTGACTTGGCTTGGCCCAGTGGCGGCCCAAGCCACTGCCATTTGGGGGGGGGGGGGGGGGGGGGCTGCACAGACCTAATTTTATTATATATTAAGTTCGAAAATCTTCTAAAATTTTCCATTAAATAATGTATTGGTACATTGTCCTATATATTTAATTTAGATCGTTAGGGTGAGTTCCAAATTTTATGAAAGGGAAAGTTTTAAATACTTAAACTTTAAATCCAAATAAAATTCCTTTTATTTTTTATATTCCAGAATTTTTTTTGTTTTTAAAATTTTTCTATAATTAATTATGTTAATAATATATTACTTTTATATATTTTATTTAAATAAAGGTGATGTTTTTAATGAAGAAACGATTCATGGAAAGAGAAATTTAAGCATGATAATTTCAATTTAATTAAAATTTTTAATTCGTACAAATTTATTTTATTTATATTTTTTGAATGAGATTTAAAATTCATGAAAAGAGAAAATTAAATATGTTATATCATTAATTTATAGTTCACAAAAATTTATCTAGATCTTAAGGGAGATTTAAGTTTCATAAGAATAATTTTAAACATGATATATTATTAAATTCTACTTCAAACAAATTATTATTATTATTTTTTTTAAGATCTTTAGAGAAGAATTCTTGATGGAAAATTTATGGGAAGATGAATCCAATTATGATGCTTCAAATAAATTTTTAATTCATAAAAATTTGATTTACTTACTTGAATTGATTCCCTTAGCCTGCTCCTCAATCTCCATGCCTCGGATACGTTCCTCCGTCAGAATCGATTTCAAGGAGAGGTGAAGGGAGAATGAAGAAATGTTGGATTTGAGTTTCTCTTGTTCTTTTTTTTTTATATTGCATGATAAGAGTATTACAATTTCCAGGCTTCCTTCCACCATCAGCTACGTAGAGTTTCTCAATCATGTGCTTAACGTCAGACGCCCAAAAGGAGTGATTTCGAGTTCCCACAGTGTCAAGGTCTCCAAAGTGCATAGGCCATTCCGAAAGTAACTTGTGTTTGGAAAGTCCTACATAGAGCATTTCCCCTCAAGGACTTCCTACTTAGGAGAGGTATCCAGGGTTCGCCGTCACGTCATTGGTGTCAAGCGAAGACTGGAACGCGACTTCATCTTCTTTGGCAATATGCCCCACATCAAAACAATTGTGGTATAAGCCTCAACTTGTACTTCATAGCCGCTATGGAAACATCAAGAAGCCTTCAGGGGCGGTCAACAACTCGACCTGCCTTGAAGATGCCTAGCCTTCACCAAATTCTGACGATCTGTCTCTCTGTTCATGTAATCTGGAGCCATTTGGCTTTGGCTAGTCTCACCTATCCCCTATCTTTCATTTGGTTGAAAACACGTCATGATTATCGATCAGCTAACTCTTCACCAAACAAACACGTGACGCCATTAGTTAATGAAAGTAATACTCTTCACCAGAGAAACACGTGGTGCCCCTTGGCTATGAAAGTAATCCGACTGGTAATTGTGGCTGAAACAATTTTGTCTCTGTCTCTTTCTATTTTATTTTGAGAAAAAAAAAACTTGTTTTTATCAGGATTCAAATCGTGTGTCACTAGAAAAAATAATATCATTTGACCATATACATTAATCAAGAGTTCTTTTCATCGACTTTTGTCTCTTTCTATTTTAGATGTTACTTACGTTTCAAGCTGCTCTTTACAAGATTTGTGTGATGCCCCGTCCCGACAGGTATGGAGACGCTGCTGCGACTTACATACGCAGGACGAAAATACTCTCACATATGTACTTTATACATCAGTACAGGTAAGAATCAGAATGCAGAAGCACAGTTATAATATTCCAACAAAATACTACAAGTACAAAGTTATCATAGAGCTTGACCCAATATTAAATAAATAGTACATCACAAAAGGCGCAAAATTTAGATTACAAGGCATGGATAATATAAAAGATGCTCACGAGCTATTAAAAGGAAATCTCGCGAGCCGGTCAAGAGCAAGTAAGAAGGAAAGGAGCTACGACTGATTCGCTTGCGCCACAAGGAAAGCCTAATCTTTTAAGGACGTGTCCTCGCTCCACAAGGAAAGTATAATATTTTACGAACGGGTCCACTATGCTTTCACTGCGCACTCTGAGATCTGGACATGCAGGTGCAGAGGTTGTCAGAAAGCAACTTAACGAGTATGTAAAATGAAGCCAAGTGGCGTGCACAGACAATCACACATGTACTGAAAATGTGTCGTGTACTCCAGCATGCAAGTATAAATTGGTAAATAAGAAAATGGAAACTTAACGCAGCAGCATAAACAATCGAATATAGTAAAACAGGGTGTCTAGCTCAAGTGGTGTAAACATGGATTGAAGAAATACAATGGCAAGTCATAAGTATAAAGGAATTATCGTGCTGTATTTTGAGTTATTTAATAATAATAATCAGTACCGTCTGATATTTCAATCACTCCATTTTCAGTGTCCCATACCACTGGCAGTCCACACTAGAGCTCATATTCCACCAGAATTCATTTGAATATGATATACGAGTACCGATATAAAATGAGGAAGCGACCAAATAACACATGTTCCTAATATTATCATTGTTGGGTTGTTAAGCTGTGTCGTGTACAGGGTACAATTGCGTGGTACAAGTCATAGATTAATCATAACAAGGCCAAGCAATATGATGTCAGTGTTATATCTGATAGTAGGAAATCAACTTATTATAATATTATTATTAAGACTCGTCCGACTAATACGTCTAGGTATGTGTCCTAGCGTCGCAACACACATACATCCGCATATGAGTAAGATGTGTTTGATTATTGAAAACTGATGGGGATGAACAAATCATGTTTACAATGGGCCCGTACATACCCGGGACGACGAGCTCAGGTGCATCTAGTACTGAGCCGGAACCGGCCGCTGTCGTAAGGGTCTTATTTGTATGCTCTGGAAGGAATAAAATTTGGAATAAGGGTGCCAATACACTCCACCAGAACACCTGGTAGCCCTCAGGTAGAATCGAAGTTTCAGTTGCACATTATTTAATCATTGTAAGCATGAACAAATATTGATTTCATCAGTTTTCCTCATCCCGGTGTAAATTGTTCATTAATTACAGATTATATTCATGATGATCGATTTTACGGGCACTGACAACAACAACAACAACTAAGCCATTTGTCCCAAGTATTTGGGGTAAGCTAAATGAACCAAAAGAGAATTACGTCAGATCAGGCACATGAATCAGCTTTCTCCACTCATTCCTATCGAGCAACATGCCTTCACTAAGACCTTTAGTCTCTATATCTTATCGTATTACCTCCATCCATGTTTTCTTCGGTCTCCCCTGCGCTCTTTTAACTTGCCCTAAATTGATACGCTCTACTCGCTGGACTGGCGCATCTGTAGGTCTACGTCGCACATGACCAAACCATCATAGGCGGTTTTCTCTCATCTTCTCTTGTATAGAGGCTACACCTATCTTAGTATGAATATCCTTATTTCTCACCTTATCTCTCCGCGTTTTACCACACATCCAACGAAGCATGCGCATCTCTACTACACTCATCTTCTGGGCATGATATCTCTTTATAGCTAATATTCTGTGCCATATAACAAAGCTGGCCTAATAGCAGTTCGATAAAACTTTCCCTTCAGCCATAACGGAATGTTACAATCACATAAAACTTCTGTTGCGCTCCTCCATTTCAACCAGCCAGCTTGGATCCTATAGTTGACATTACTATTGATCTCCCCATCTTTTTAGATAATAGAACCTAAGTACTTAAAATGACTGCTCATCGGTATTTCTTATCCATCTAGTCTCACAATACTATAATCTCGGATTCTCTGCTTACTGAATTTACACGCCATATACTTTGTTTTGGCCCCACTTAATTTAAAACATCGAGATTCTAGAGTTTGCCTCCATAACTCCAATTTGGCATTTACCCCAGCTCTCATCTCATCGATTAGGACAATATCATCAACAAATAGCATACACCACGGTATCTCATCCTGAATAGCTCTAGTAAGCTTATCCATCACTATGACAAATAAGAATGGACTCAATGCAGATCCTTGATGAAATCAATTATGATAGAAAAATCACTTGTTATGCCTCAACAAGTTCTAACATTTGTCACTACTCTATTATACATATCCTTAATTATGTTAATATATTTAATGGAGGCTCTCTTTTTCATCAATGTCCACCATAATACCTCTCTTGGCACCTTATCGTAAGCTTTTTCTAAATCAATAAATACCATATGCAAATTTTTCTTCCTCTCTCGAAATCGCTCTATAAGTTGACGAAGCAAATGAATCGCCTCTGTCGTCTATCGCCCTGACATGAACCCAAACTGGTTCTCTGATATTATAATATTCTGCCTTAACCTTGTTCAATTACCCTTTTCCAAAGCTTCATGGTGTGACACATGAGTTTTATTATATGATAGTTTGAAGAATTCTGGATACCACCCTTGTTCTTATAGAGAGTTACTAAGGTACTTTTCCTCCACTTATTTGGTATCTTTTTAGTTAGCCAGATTTGTTAAAGAGGTTTGTTAGCCATCTCACACCCATCTCTCCTAAGCATCTCCATATCTCAATAGGAATTCCATCCAGGCCAATAGCTTTCCTTGACTTCATCCTCTTTAAAGCCTCTTTAACTTTAGATTTGCTAATTTTTGCGCATATATTTATGGTTCATATCATGATACTGAATGGTAAGGTCATCCAAGTCTTGAGTAGAACTACCATTGAACAATTTGTCAAAATACTCTCTCCATCTTCCTTTGATTTCTTCATCTCGAAGTAAAACCTTCTAATTCTCATCTTTGCACACCTCACAGTGCATAAGTTCTAGTCTTTCTCTCCCTTATTCGAGTAATGCTATATATATATTTTTCAACCTCTTTGGTGTCCAACTTCTCATACACTTCTTTGTACACTTTAGCTCTTGCATTCTGAACAGCTTTCTTAGCCTCTTTCTTGGCTAGCTTATACCTCTCAAAACTCACTCCATCATAATTTTTCTTCAAATCTCTATAAGAGTCTCGTTTGATCTTAATGACAGATTTTACCTCTTCATTCCACCATGATGGGTCCTTACATGGTGGAGCGCCACCCCGTGACTCACCAAGTACATATTTAGCTACTCTTTTAATGCAGCTAGCAATTTTGTTCCATGTTGTATTGAGATCATCTTGGGCTTTCCAATCTACTTCATGTACTACTTGATCTACAAAAACTCCTTGGTTACCTTCTTTTAGCCGCCACCACTTAATCTTAGGATCTAACTTACGTTTAATCTTTTTAAATCTTCTTCTAATCTGGACATCTAAAATTAAGAGTCCATATTATATTACTACACTCTCACCCGGCACTACCTTACAATCCATACATCAACCTCTATCTACTTTTCTAGTTAAAAAGAAATTTATTTGGCTCGCACTTGATCCACTTGTAAAAGTGATCAAGTGAGATTCTCTCTTCCTAAAACCAAGTATTCGCTAAGATTTAATCATATGACAAAGTAAAGACTAGAATCAAGTTACCTGATTTATTTCTTTCCCCAAAACTAAATCCTCCATGTACACTATCAAACCTATAATGACTAGTTCCTACGTGCCCATTGAGGTCACCGCCTATGAAAAGATTTTCTTTAATGGGTATGCCTTGCACAATCTCATCTAAATCCTCCCAAAATTGACGCTTACTTGACTCATCAAGTCCTACTTGTGGTGCATAGACACTAATAACATTAAAAATCTCTCCACATAAAATAAGTTTAACTAGTAAAATCTATCACCCTTTCTCCTAACTTTCACTACATCCTCAAGCAATTATTTATCTATGATCATACCCACCCCATTACGATTTCTATCTCTACCAGTATACCAAATTTTATAACCACAAGGCTCTATAATTCTAACTTTTTCACCTACCGACTTAGTTTCCTGCACACATAAAATATTAACATTTCGTTTAACCATAGCATTAACTAACTCTGCTAATCTATCTTTAAGAGAACCTATGTTCCATGATGCTAACCTAATCCTATATTCATGAGCTAACTTCTTTACCCTCACCTTCTTATAAAAGTGGAAACCCTTTCTCATTTGACACCACATCCGGGCGCCGATATGGCGCGTCATTTCTGGATGATGACTTAGCAACCCTTACCCACTTTTCACTACACCCGGGATCTGATGTAGCGCATCGCTCAGTAGGAATGCTCCAACGAAATTTAGTTCTTGGTTCATGTCATAATATGTGATAATGTTTTACGTTGGCTGTCACAAGCCTACCACAACCCTCCTCCTTTATCCTGGCTTGGGACAGGCAGTGAACAGTGCACTGGCGGAGTTGATTTACGGGCACTGACATGAATATTAAAATAGGAGAAGTATACTTGAGACAGGAGTAAACGAAGTACATGATTTTCTTGGTGTTTAACATAATAGCAGGTGTAAAGTCTCTGTAAAGGTGATAATCATGTGTCAAGTGATTAACCGGTCATGTAACATATTACTGAAAAACAGTACAAGTAGATATTTCAAATTCTTCACAACCATCATAACAATAATAATTAATTATACTATTAAATATCCAGGCGGGGCTAGTTAAGCTGGAGCGAAGCTAGGCCGTGTCAGCATAACGCTCGGCACACGACAGAGCTTGGCTCTTGAAGAAGTTATTGTATAGCTCTAAACGCTAATGCGCTCGACAAGGCTAATGCTCATGGTGAAGCAAGCATAGAAATGCCTTGCTAATGTACATGGCGAATCTACGCTCACGACAAAGCTAGCGTATGAACGTTTATCTAATCACACGTGGCAAAGCCACGCTCACGGCGAAGCAAGCGTCTGAAAGCTTTTGCTAACGCATGCGGCTAAGCTACACTCGAGCGAATTTAGTGGTAAAGCGCTGAACGTTAAGCTTGTCTACCCAGCGGAGCTAGTAAAACCTGAAGGTTAAGCCCGAAGGCTGGAGAAAATTTCGGAGGCTGAGTCCGAAGGCTAAACAAGTGAAGGCACTCGCCTATACAAATACATGCATTCTCTACACAATTACAACATTCGGGACACGATTACAATACTCGCAACACAAATACAAGCATTCGCATCAACACAACAAGTACACACATACACAAATTACAGGTAGTCACAAACACAAATAGCCAATACTCACCTAAGCGAGGAAAAACACTTGCCTAGGGTTGCCCGAAGGCGATACGGTGGAATTTGGATGAACTCTAATGGAGTTAGCGCTAACATATGATGAGAGAGAAACTGAGAGAGTGAATAAGCAGAGAGAGAATTAGAGAAAGACGTGAGAAGAAAAGGAGGAGACTAGAGAGAGAAGGAGGAGCAGAGAGAGAAAGAGAAAGATAGAGAAAGAAATAGAGAGAGAAGATAGTGGGAGAGAGGGAAAGAGAGAAAGTGAGAGAGAGTGAAAGAGAGGAGAATAAGAGAGAACAAAGAAGGAGAGAGCGGGACAGAGAGAGGAGGGAAAGAGAGAACAAAGGAGAGAGCGGGACAGAGAAAAAAGGGCAGGGAGAAACAAGAGAGGAGAAAGAGAGACGAGAAAGAGAGGGGGCAGTAAGAGAAAGGAAGAAAAGGAAAGTGAGATTGAGAGGAGGAGAGGAGCTAGTGGCCCAAGACTGCGCGCGCGACGGAGGGAGTTGGCGTGACTGGAGACACAACCAGAAGAGAGAGGGGTTGTCAGGAGGAGGGGTGAGAGGGTGATGGTTATGAAAGTAAACCTAGAGGGGGTGAATAGGTGTAATGCTAATCTAATGCGAAAATGCAACAATTAAAAATGAATAATGCAAACAGTGAACTCAAAACAAGAAGTGAAGCCGAATTTTCCGTTAAGGACTCTAGAACTTCTCCTCTATATTTCTCTAGATTAGGAGTTGAGGTGCTTAATTTCCTTCTTGTCGAGATCAGTGAAATCGACAAGTAAGAATTATGAATATGATGCAATCAATGAATATCAAATACAAGAGAAGCAAAAAATGCAAGTGCAAGCAATAGCAATAGAGTAAGAGCAAGAGAAAACAATCACAAAAATAAGAGATTTGTTTCGAGGTTCAATCACAAAGATCTACATCCCCGCCATCACCGCGTGAAAGATTTTCACTATCTACTAAGAATCTTTTCACAAAGGAGCCTCCACAAAGGAACTACAATGGTCTACAAAAGTTCAGAGTACACAACTCCAACTCTCAATCCTCTACACAAGAGGTAGCACAAAGCCAATGAGGTTTACAAGCTCTTGGCAACCACGAAGGTCACAAACTCTCTCTTTACAACTTCCTAGAGTTTTGAGTAGAGAAGTGAAACTTAAGAAGTTTCTGTGAGAGAAAATTCAGTTAAGAAAATTGAACTTGAGAGCTTAAAACTTGCAGATAAATATTTGGAATTGATGTTGGCCCAAAGGCCCATCACTCTAGTTTTGATGATGATTAACTCATGTTGTTATAGTACTAATGATCTTGTATTCATTTAATTTCAGATATTCTACTAAGATCTTAGTAGGTGTTTAGATTCAGCGAAAGATCCGAAGTCAAATTTTGAAGTTAGCACGTGTTGATTTAAGAGCTCACGCATCAAGGTCGCATCTAGTACACAAGAAGAGTCTAGCTCTTTGGTAGGTTGGACCAAGTTAAAAAGGATTTCAAGAGAAAGTTTTCAAGACTTGAGTCGAGTTGTAAGTGTTAAGATTTTGTTTTTAGATAAAATGTAAAGGATAGATTAGTTGTGGATTGCTCAAGCTCATATACACACACATACAAAATTTATATATGTTTTCATAAAATAGTTTTAGTTTTAAAAAAAATACCATTTTGGTTTTGAGCTTCAAAGAAGATATCTTTATGTTTCATGAATAGAGTTCATCAAAACAAGTTTACAAGTTTATATGTATATTGAATTTCCTCTATATAGATTGTTGGTTCAAATGTTTAGAAAAACTTAGTTTGATGTTTTGAGTTCATGGTTTTTAAGTTTTGTATTTATCAAAACTTTGTTTAGAGCTTAATTGTCAAAAACAAAGATATTTAATTTTATATGTATATTGGATCATATCCATACATACTATGCTTCAAATGAGTTTTAATATCTTGTTTTGTATTTGAACAAGTTTTGGAAAAATCGTTTTTCAAATTGAAGATTAATTTTGAAAAATACGGTTTCCGGTTTAAAGCTAAAATTATTTATCACAATATAATTCAATATATTTGTACTATGTGCTGATTTTTTATCACACATATTTGTAATTTAAAGTATTTCAATGAACTTATTTTTGTAGATTTTATGTGATTTTACAGGATATTGAAAAACTAAGTTTTAATCCCTAATAATCCCTGACCTGGCCTTCTAGCGGTTGATCGACCGGTCGATCAAAACAGAAGTCGGTCGACTGAGTAGTCGCTCGATGTACATAGAAACGTGCACAAGCCCTGGCTTGAGGACCGATCGACCGGGCGGTTGACCGATCCAGAGAGTTTACTCCTGGATCTGGCCCCGGTCGACCGAGCGATCGACCGGCCAGAGAGCTTTGCCCTCTGGTTCTTGCCTCGGTCGACTGATCGGCCGATCGACAGGTCAAGGCCTGGGTTCGGTCGATCGCCTGGTCGAACGGCAACCCCAACGGTCATAAATATGACCGTTGGCCAGTCGACCAGCCGGTCAACCGACAGGTTATCTTGCCTGGGGATTTGCCCCAACGGCTAGTTTTTTTAGCTCTATAAAAGGGGGCTGTTTTGGCTAGTTTTAGACAAGATTTTGGGAAAGTTTTAGAGCCAGTTTTTCTCATCTCTCTTGGAGTTTTTTCTCCACTTGTTTTTGAGCTAAAACTTTCATATCAAAAGGAGAGTTTTTAAGAGTTTTTCAAAAGAGATTTCTTAAGTTTTTCACCATAACTCTATCTTGTTTTTCTCACACAAACTTGATCTTTTCATTGCTATATTTATCCTCTAGGGATCATTTGTTGTGAGAGTGTTTTTGGTGATCAAAATGTAGAGATCACCAAGTTTATATCTTTTTTATTGAGGAGGCGAACTTGTGGGTTCGCGGTGTGTAGAGTTCTTGAGGGAACTTATTGTAGAGGTGCGGCTTTGGCAAGCTAGTGTGCTTGCATGTACTGTTCTTACAGAAATAAGTGAGAGATTTGCGGGTCCAAGAGTTCTTGAGGGAGCTCATTGTAGGTGTTGCGACACCGAGTGATCTTGCGGGATCGATTTTAGTGGAAATCCTTCATAGTGTTGAAGGCGGACGTAGAGCAAGTGTGCTCGAATCTCGAAATAATTTTTTCGTTTTTGCGATTGCTCATCTCTCTCTCTCTCTCACTTGTGTTTATATATCTTGCATGCTATATTGTTTATCTCTTTATATGCTTAATATAGTTGTGCTTAATTGATATATGCCTGGGATTGTTTGCTCACACTTGTATTCAACCAAGAGAGCCATAGTGGCACCTCAACTCTTAATCTAGAGGAATCTTGAGAAGATAGTCCAAAGCCCTTCACCGGGAATTCAGTCATGACACCTCCCATGTTTGACATTCTTAACATCTGAACTTGGAAAGTTAAGATGTCATGTACTTAAAAACCCTAGGGATTCATGTTTATTTTGCCACTATTAAGATTCATATTTTATAAATGGCAAAAACCTTGAGGCTAATGCAAAAGCCATTCATGCATTAAAGAGTACCCTAAATGATGAATATTTATCTAGGTTGCTAACTTTGATTCGGCTTTTGTAGCATGGAACACCCTTATATCGCTTGGTGAACAAAAGCAATACTACATGGAGAGTGACTCGGATGATGGAAGTATTACCTAAATATGTGCTACATGGTCCAAGGGGATGACCCCCTTGAGGTAAACTCTAAATCCGAGCTTGATGAAGATGTTAACATGCCATATGATGAACTTGCTATATTTTGTCAACAGCTTCTTAAAAAATATGAATTGTTAAAAATGAAAAACAAAAGTTTGAAAAATAAAAATGATATGATTTTAAAAGAAAAAGATTTTTTTAAAAATAAATTTGAAATTGTTTCAAAAGAAAATAAAGTTTTAAAAAACCAAGTTATTTTAATTGAAAAAGAAAAGGAGTTGCCTTAAAAGAAATAGCTCTTTGAAAAGAAAAAATATTTTGAAAGAAAAAATATTTCTATTTCTAAAAAAGGGATTTTGTGTCTCATGTCTCTTCTTCCAAAATTAATAATGATATTTCTATTATGAAGAAGAACATTAATTGTTTGGGCTCCACTTTGAGCCAATGTGCTATTGATCATTCTAGATTAGAATCCATGACTTGCAAGAAATAAATTTCACATGTTCATGTACATACGCCACCGCATATATATGCACACCATGCTCACACTCATACCATTCATATGCATGCTAGAGTGTACGCATGTACACATTGTGGCTGAAAATGCCATCTTGCAAGATTTTCTTTGATAGATTAAAATCTATAAATTTTAAAAATAAAAATGTTTGGGTTTCCTATAATACTAACCCCCATGGACCCAAAAATAAATGGGTACAAAAGTCCCCACCTCTTATATGTGATATAGGTGTAGGCTCTTACAAAACGTGAGAGGATTGGTGACTTGATGGTGGATGCATGTGGAGCTAGATGGACATACCCTATTGACGCATCACTATCAAGAAAGTTTGGTGGGAGGACTATCATGGTTTGGAGACTTAGAGAATAGTTCATATGATTTGATAACTATCTCTAACTCCTATTTTAGTTTACATGCTTTTGCATTTGATGATTTTTAACATGTTTTGGTTTTAATGCTCATTATGTTACATTCAATGTTATTAGACATGTGATATACATAGATAGTCTTTGAGATACACCCATGTTTATATGGATTCATACTTTTGTGTTCTCACTTTAGTTTAACTACTATGTATATACTAGTTCTAAAACACGTGCATTTAGCCTAATGATCATGTTTGTTATATGCTTCAATGGAGATTACCTGTATAGATGTAGTTTTCGTTAAAACTTGTATTTATACTTGTACAAGTAGTGAGCCACACTTGATTATTATGTGTTTATGCTTCATTGCTCATCTGTATTCATTACATGTACATGTATAACCTAGTTTTGATGATTTTTTCATTTACACTTATTTTTCCTATTTTTGTATATGTTTAGCTTCATGTATATGTTATTTTTGTCTAAAACTAATAGATAAACATGTACATCCTTGAGTTACTTTCTTAAATTCTTTGATGGAATCGTTTGTGTTTGGCATATGTGTTGGCCTAAAGGCCCATCGCCCTAGTTTTGATGATGATTAACTCATGTAGTTATAATACTAATAATCTTGTGTTTAATTAGTCTCAGATATTTGATCAAGATCTTAGTTGGTGTTTAGCTTCAACAAAGGATTTAAAGTCAAGTTTTGGAGTTAGCACGTGTCGATTCAAGAGCTCGCGCATCAAGATTACATCAAGTACTCAAGAGGAGTCTAACTCATTGGGTCAAGGTTTGGACCAAGTTAAGAAGAAGAAGAAGACCTTCAAGAGAAGACTTGTGTCTAGGTTTGTTTGTAGTAAGATTTTATTTTAGACAAAATGTAAAGGATAGATTAGTTGGTGGATTGCTCAAGTTCATATACACTCACACAAAAGATTTAGATATGTTTTCATAAAAGAGTTTTCGTTTGGGAAAATGCCGGTTTGGTTTTTAAGCTTAAAAATATACATATGTTTTATCAAAACTTAATTTAGAGCTTAATGTCAAAAACATAGATATTTTATCATATATGTGTAGTGGATCATATCCATACACACTAAGCTTAAAAAGTGTTTAGAATATCTTATTTTTGTATTTGGAGAAGTTTTGAAAAATCGATTTTGGAAAATACAGATTTTTGTTTAAGGCAAAACTTCTATGTTACAAAATTAGTTCAAAATGTTTGTAACATGTTTTGATTTTTACTCAAACATGTTTGTATATCAAAGTATATCACAGAACTTATTTTTGTAGAATTTATGAGAATTTATGGGATTTTATTGAAGGAAAAAGACTTAGTTTTAAATCCCTAAAAACCTGTTTCTGGCCTTCTGCCGGTCGACCGTACGTCGACCGAGCCAGAGGTCGGTCGACAGGGCGGTTGACTGACGTGCACAAACGTGACGGATTTGTTTGGCTGGAGGGCCGGTCGACCGACCCGGTCGACCGCCAGAGAGCTCTGCTCTATGGAAATGAGAGCTCTCTGGAAATGGCCCCGGTCGATCGGGCGGTCGACCGGCAGAGAGCTACTGCTCTCTGTATCCAGGCCACAGTCAACCGGCTGGTCGAGCGCTGGCACAACGGTCAAAAATCTGACCGTTGGCCGGTCGACCGAGCGGTCGACCGACAGCAGACCAGGCTGCTGAGTTGGCCTCCAACGACCACATTTTTTAAGCCTATAAAAGGGGCTTCTCTTGGACTGTTTTAAACAAGATTTTAAGTTGGGTTTTAAGCTAGTTTTTCATACACTTCTAAGTGTTTATCTCTACTTGTTTTAGAGCTAAATACTTCCATATCTAAAGGAGAGTTTTTCAAGAGTGTTTTGTAAAAGAGATTTCTTGAGTTTTTCACCACCAAATCAATCCAAGTTTTTCTCACATACACTTGAGCTATCCATGGCTACCCTCCTATAGGGATCTTTGTTGTGAGAGTGTTTGAGGTGATCAAAGTGTTTCGATCACCAAAGTGTTCATCTTTGTATTTGAGGAGGCGGACTTACGGGTTCGCGTTGTTTCGAGTTCTAGTGAGAGCTCGGTGTAGAGGTGCGTGAACAAGAGAGGGACTAGTGAGTCCAAGAGTTCTAGTGTGAACTCCTTGTAGGTGTTGCGGCACCGAGTGATCCGGTGGGATCGTTATAGCAGAAATCCTTCATAGTGTTGAAGGCAGGGACGTAAAGCAAGGGTGCTCGAACCCCGAAATAAATCTCCCGTGTTTGCGATTGCTCTCTCTATCTCTCACTTGTGTTTATATCTTGCATGCTTTTATTGTTCATATTCATTACTTGCTTGATATATATTATGCTTATATTGATATATGCTTGGGGATTGTTTGCTCACACTTGTATTCAATCAAGAAAGTCATAGCGGCACCTCAACTCTTATCTAGAGGAATCTTTTGAGATAGTCCAGAGCCCGTCACCGGGAATTCGGCTACACTCTTAGGTTATACCTTGTGTGTTTAGCATAATAATTTTTAGCTTGCATAAATAGTTTAATTCAGCATTAATTCATCATTAGATTAGCTAGTCACCTATTCACCCTCCCTCTAGGTGATTACAATATGTATACTTTTAGTTTTGACAAAACATAAATATACCTTGAAGTTTATTTAATTTTGATGAAAAATAATTTTTTATGATTTTCATATATTTTGATATTTTGAGCTTTACTGTTTATTTTCATGAATACGCTATTCACATGATTCTTGTGCACTCACATTTCTTTATTTACTCATGACCTTATTTTCATGAGCTAATTTTGTGCCTTATATATCTTGAGTGACAATTTTGTATATTTAGCTTGCTTCATGAGATAAATGATTTGGTTTCATATCTTGAAGGATCTTTAACTAGTTTTTTAAAAATTATTTTAAACTAGTTTTTTGATTCTTCATTGGTAGAGTTTTCAAACATGTTAAATCATTTTCAACTCTTTTTTTAAAAATTCCTACCAACCAAAAGTGCGGATGGTTGGGTGACCATGCCTTGTATGCCTTAATGACTATCTTTTATCATGTGCATGAATAGGGTGGTAGTTATGAGTTATACATAATTTTCATGATCTATTCATTTTGTATACTCATATTTTGGTTTCTATATATATGTATGCACTATATTTCATGTGGTATTTCTATTTTCATACTTACATATATATAATTTAGACTGTGCTTATTTTATAATGCTACATATTTTATTTTAAGCACAAAAGGTTTATGCTAAGCTTAATTTAATTTTAGATGTTGATTGATATCTCTACAGGCTTATGCATTGATTTCAATTGATATTTTTTTTGGTATCAAAATATATTTCATGTTTTACCTTCAATTGGAATAAAAAACTTACAATTTGTTTCATACTTCATGTTTAATTTACAATTGGTATCAATTTCTCGTTCTATTGGTATCAAAGACTTACTATTGGTATCTTTAAAATTTTGTTTATCTAAAAGTGGTACCAACATTTATTTTGTCAACTACTATTTAATTTCAATTGATATCAAAATTTACAATTGGTATCATATTTTATTTTGTTGACTACAAGAAATTTTAAAATTTTATTTTAAGTATTATCAAAAAATTTAAAAATTGGTTGATATGTATTGTCTATATGCAAGGGGAGGTTAACATCTCCTCTATATATATAGATTCATGTTGAGTGTACTTTACATATTTAGGAGTTTGACCTCTCTTCTTTATGTGGTACACGTGTGTAGGGAGAGCTTAACATCTCTGTCTATACATTGTATATTATGCTTATGTGGGTTAGGGTTTAGTCATCTCTTCTCCATGTAATGCATGTATGCAGGGGGAGTTAACTTAACTCTCTCCTCTTCATGGATATATATCTCATATACATCTTTATTTTTTGATTGTCTTCACCCCTTTGTTGATGAATTGACAAAAGGGGGGAGAAAAATTTAAAGAGTTTATATATGCATGCTTAATTTTTATTGTTTATGCATATATTATATATATATATATATTATATATATATATATATATATATATATATATATATATATATATATATATATATATATATATTAGTATTTAGTTTATATGCTTTCATTGAGTATCTTTATTGTTTTTGCTATGCATGAGTTAAGGGGAGCTTCTATGAAGCTTATCTTTAATCCATGCATATATAACTCCATGAGTTTTGTCATCTCAAAAAGGGGGAGATTGTTGGCCGAAAGGCCTATTACTCTAGTTTTGATGATGATTAACTCATATAGTTATAGAACTAATGATCATGTGTTCATTTAGTTTCACATATTCTACCAAAATCTTAGTCAGTGTTTAGCTTCAACGAAAGATCCGAAGTCAAGTTTTGAAACTAGCACATGTTGATTCAAGAGCTCGCGTATCAAGATCGCATCTAGTACTCAAGAGGAGTCTAGTTATTTGGATCAAGGTTTGGACCAAGTTAAGAAGGAGAAGAAGATTTTCAAGAGAAGATTTTTAAGACTTGAGTCGAGTTTGTAAGTGTTAAGATTTTGTTTTTAGATAAAATGTAAAGGATACATTAGTTGTGGATTGCTCAAGCTCATATATACATACACACAAAATTTATATGTGTTTTCATAAAATAGTTTTAGTTTTAGAAAATATTGTTTTGATTTTGAGCTTCAAAGAAGATATCTTTATGTTTCATGAATAGAGTTCATCAAAACAAGTTTACATATTGTATATGTATATTGAATTTCATCTATATACATTGTTAGTTCAAATGTTTAGAAAAACTTAGTTTGATGTTTTGAGTTCATGGTTTTTAAGTTTTGTATTTATCATAAATTTGTTTTGAGCTTAATTGTCAAAAAGATAGATATTTCATTTTATATGTATATTGGATATATCCATACACACTATGCTTCAAATGAGTTTTAATATCTTATTTTTGTATTTGAACAAGTTTTGAAAAAATCATTTTTCAAATTGAAGATTGATTTTGAAAAATACGGTTCTGGTCTAAATCTAAAATTCTTTATCGCAAATATAGTTCAATATGTTTGTAATATATGTTGATTTTATCACACAAATTTGTAATTCAAAGTATTTCAATGAACTTATTTTTGTGAATTTTATGTGATTTTATGAGATTTTATAGGATATTGAAAGACAAGTTTTAATCCTTAAAAATCCCTGACCTGGTCTTCTGGCAGTCGACCGACCGGTCGACCGAACCAGAGTCAGTCGATCGAGTGGTTGACCGATGTGCACAGAAACGTGCACAACCCTGGCTTTAGGGCCGGTCGACTGGGCGGTCGGCCGACCAGAGAGCTTGCTCTGGTTCTTGCCTCGGTCGACCGACTGGTCGACTGACATGTCAAGACCTGGGTGCGGTCGACCGCCCGGTCGACCGGCAACCCCAACAGTCTTAAATATAACTGTTGGCTGGTCGACCGGTCGGTCGACCGACAGGTCATCTGGCCTGGGGATTTGCCCTAACGGCTAGCTTATATAACTCTATAAAAGGGGGCTGTTTTGGCTAGTTTTATACAAGATTTTGGAAAAGTTTTAAAGCCAATTTTTCCATCTCTCTTAGAGTTTTTCTCCACTTATTTTTGGGCTAAAACTTCCATATCAAAAGGAGAGTTTTAAGAGTTTTTCGAAAGAGATTTCTTTGGTTTTTCACCACAACTCTATTTGTTTTTCTCACACAAACTTGAACTTTTCATTGCTATATTTATCCTCTAGGGATCATTTGTTGTGAGCGTATTTTTGGTGATCAAAGTGTAGAGATCACCAAGTTTACATCTTTGTAATTGAGGAGGCGAACTTGTGGGTTCGTGGTGTGTAAAGTTCTTGAGGGAACTCATTATAAAGTTGCGGCCTCGACAAGCTAGTGTGCTTGCATGTGCTGTTCTTGTGGGAACAAGTGAGGGACTTACGGGTCCAAGAGTTCTTGAAAGAGCTCGTTGTAGGTGTTGCGGAACTGAGTGATCTTGCGGGATCGATTTTAGTGGAAATCCTTCATAGTGTTGAAGGCGGGGACGTAGAGTAAGTGTGCTCGAAGCTCGAAACAATTCTCCCGTGTTTGTGATTGCTCATCTCTCTCTCTCTCACTTGTGTTTATATATCTTGCATGCTTATATTGTTTATCTCTTTATATGCTTGATATATTTGTGCTTAATTGATATATGCTTGGGATTGTTTGCTCACACTTGTATTCAATCAGGAGAGCCAAAGTGGCACCTCAACTCTTGGAGGAATCTTGAGGAGATAGTCCAGAGCCCTTCACCGAGAATTCGGCTGCACTCTTGTGTTATACTTTATGTGTTTGTGTAATAGTTTTTAGTTTGTATAATTAGTTTTAATTCCACATTGTTGTGCATTAGATTAGCTTGTTACCTATTCACCCCCTCTAGGTGACTTACAATTGAGAGGTCTTGAAACTTGAAACTTGAAAGAAAAAACTTGATTTTTCTTTAAAAACTTCTGATTTCAAAAACTTATTATCTTAGATGAGTAACTTTTCTTACAAAGACCCATATATATAGGCAGTAGGTAAACATCATCCGAAAGCCAAACCAGTCAATAAAGCACTGATAAAGTCCTCATAAAGTAAAAATACCCGTTTGGGGATAAGACAGAATTGTTAGAAAGGAGAGAATCTCATTTAATTCAAAAATAGCTCGAGCCGTCACTGGACTGTCGACAGACTGTCGAGTCCAATGATTAAAATTTTAGCCATTACAGAGCAAGCCTGTCGATAGCTTAACTGATACTTAACGTATCAGCTCTCAACAGTCCTCTTGGACTATTGACAGTGAGCCAATAAGAAACTAAACCCCACTTTATATGATAGTGTTGTAGCCTGATTACATTGTTTATGTCCACGAACACCTTCTCCTTTACACACATATAACACACACACACTGGGTCAGTTTCTGACGACCCTGAATTTGCATGTCCAGATTAGACGCTTTGTTTCTATTTTTAGGTGTTGGATGAGATCGTACTCTTCGCGAGGAGTTGGAGTTTCACTCTGTTGATTTTGGTATTCTTATCTCTCTTTTATTCCTGCTGATTTCTTGTCTTCTATATATCACATTCAGTCGTTACTCCAGTGCTTGATTTATATGATATCATGTGTGGATGCTTATAAGTAGTATTGCAGTGATCGTAGATTCATTTTAGTAGATTCATAAAGCTTATTTTGGGTTACTTAAGGCTTATCGCATATACATGAGATATTTTTCTTGCGTATATGCATCGCCGACTCGTGTCGCGTCTTCGCTCCACCGTATTTTGGGAAGTAGGGCGTGACACGCTGTAAGGAATGAAATTTGGAGTAGGGGTGCTAGTGCACCCCATCAGAGCACCTGGTGGCCCTCAGGTAGAATCGAAGTTTCAGTTGCACAACATTTAACCATTGTAAGCACAAATACATGTTGATTCCATCAGTTTCCCCATCCCGGTGTAAGTTGTCCATTAATTATAGATTATGTCCATGATGATTGGTTTAGGAGACTGAAATGAATATTAAAATAGAAGAAGTATACTTGAGGAGGAGTAAACAAAATACAGGATTTGCTTGGTGTTTAACATGATAGCAGGTGTCAAGTCCCCGTATAGATGATAATCATGTGTCAGGTGATTAACCGTCATGTAACATATTTTATTGAAAAACAGTACAAGTAAATATTTCAAACTCTTCACAACTATCGTAATATTAATAATTAATTATACTGTTAAATATCCAGGCGGGGCTAGTAAGCTGGAGCGAAGTTAGGCCGTGTCAGCATAACGCTCGGCACATGGTGGAGCTCGGCTCCTGATGAAGCTAGCGTGCAGCTCCAGACGCTAACGCGCACAACGAGGCTAACATTCATGGCAAAGTAAGCGTATGAACACCTTGCTAATGCACGTAACGAAGCTACGCTCGCGGTAGAGCTAGATGCTCACGGCGAAGATAGTGTATGGATGTTTAGTTAACACACGTGGTGAAGCTAAACACACGCGGTAAAACAAGCGTGTGAACGCTTTTGTTAATGCATGTGGCGAAGCTACGCTCGGGACAAATTTAGTAGTAAACGTTGAGCGTTAAGTTGCCTACCTGGCGGAGCTAGTAAAACCTTAAGGTTAAGCCCGAAGGTGAAGTAAAGCCCAAAGGCTGTGCCCGAGGCTGGAGAAAAGCCCAGAGGCTGAGCCCGAGGCTAAACAAATGAATGCACTCGCCTATACAAATACATGTGTTTACCACACAATTACAGCATTCGCCACACAATTACAATACTCACAACACAAATACAAGTATTCACATCAACACATAACAAGTAATCACATTCACAATTACAAGTACTCGCGCAAACAAAATAATCAGTACTTGCCTAAGTGAGAAAAAGCGTTCACCTAGGGTTACGCTGAGCTGAGACGGTGGAATATGGAGGAACTCTAATGGATTTAGAGCGTAATACACGAGGAATGAGAAACAGAGAGTGAATAAGCAGAGAGAGACAAAATTAGAGAGACATGAGAGAGAGAGAAGGAGGAGAATAGAGAGAGATAGAGGGACATAGAAAGAGAGAGATAGAAAGATAAATAGATAAAGAAGAGAGCGAGAGGGAGGGACCAAAGAGAAGAGAGAGAGAGGAAAGGAGAATCAGAGAGTGAGAGAGAGGAGGGAAAAGATAATAGAGAGGGAGAGAGAAAAGACAAGAAAGAAAAAAGAGAGAAGAGAAAGAAGGGCAGAGAGAAATAAAAGGAGAGAGAGGGGAAGAAATGTGAGAGAGAGCGTAGCAGTAGAGAGAGAGGAAGAGAAGGAGAAAGAAAGAGATGGAGAAGGGTAGAGGTGAATGAGCTGTATCCCCGGGCTGCGCGCGACCGGAGGAAGCTGGCGTGGCTGAAGGCGCGACCAGAAGAGGGAGGGTTACCGGAGGAGGGGTGAGGGTGATGGTGGATGGAGTGGTGGTGAAGGTGATGGAGAGGAGATGATGGGGGAGATGGAGATAGATATAGTGGTGGTGCGGTGGCTGTAAAGGGGGGAGAGGAGGTGGATAGGCTGGGGGTGGTGGTGCGGGTGGCCGGGGAAGGAGGCTAGCAAGGGTGGCCAGGGCTTGAAAAGAGAGAGGAGTTAGAGAGAGATTGAAAAAGAGAGAAGATGAGAGAGGGGGGCCGGGTATGGAGGAGAAATAGGCAAAGAGGAAAGAGAAGAAGATAAGAGAAAAGAAGAGAAGGAAGGGAAGAGAAGAAAAAGAAAAGAGAGGGGAGAGGAGGAGGGAGAGGAGTGTGGAAGGAAAAAGAAAACAAAAGAAAGGAAAAGAAAAAAGAAGAAAATGAAAATGAAAGAATAATAGAAAGAAGGAAAAGAAATGAAAATGGAAAAGAAAAAAAGAAAAAAGAATAATAATAATAAATAAAATAAATATAGGAAATGGGTCAGGCTCTGGGCTCAGGGTCCACAGAATACGTGTCAGATACCAAATAAAAAAAATAAATACCAAAAAAATAGAATAATAGGAATGAAAAATCAGGACACAGATCTGGGTACTTATTCTGGAATGGGGGGTTACAATTTGGATCCACTCCGCTTCTAATCTGGCAATAGACGGTCCACTTCTTAAATCACAATCGTCAATTAAAATTTAAGTAGTTGAGATTCATTTCAAAAATAACAACCAGCCTACCCCTCGTAAACACGCTGTTGGCACGAAGGCCTTTCGCCCTAGTTTTGACGATGACTAACTTATGAAGTTATGTTACTATATATCTTCACTTATGTAGCTTCAGATATTCAATCAATCATTATTGGTGTTTAGTTTCTACAATGGACTCGAAATCAAGTATCGAAGTTATCACGTATTGATTGAAGAGCTCGCGCGTCAAGATCGCATCAAGTACTCGAGATGGAGTCAAGCCCTCTGGATCGTATTTGAATCAAGTCGTCTTGGAGAAGAAGATCGACAAAAAGACTTGTATCTAGGTTTGTTTATTAGTTAGATCTTGTGCAAGGATAGTATAAGTTTTGAATTGCTGAAGTATACACACACACAAGTATAGTTTTTGGTCTTCGGTTTAACCATTTTAGTTTCAAATTTATGTTTACATGGTTTACATCTCAATAGAATAAGTTTCTTGATTTATATAATTCTTTCTATACAATTTTAGCTTTATTGTTTAGAAAAACTTATTCATATGAGTTCATGTGTTTCAGTTTAAAATGTATACGTTTGTGTTTTGATATATCAAGTATACATCTTTCGGTTTCATGAATAGATTTCATCAAAATAAGTTTCATGGTTTATATGTGTATTGGATTTCATCCATATGTATTTATGCTTCATATATTAAAAAACTTATTTTGATGTATCTAGTTCACGTGTTTAAAATTTTGTTTTTATCAAAACTTATTTGGTATTTATTGTCAAAAACAAATATATATCATTTGCTATGTGTATTGGATTCTATTCATACACATTACGCTTCAAATGTATTTCAATATCTTATTTTTGTATTTATACAAGTTTATAGAAAAATCGGATTTCCATTTCAAAGTTTGATTTTTAGAAAATACAATTTTTTATTTTAAGCTTTAATTTCTATGCCTCAAAAATAGTTCAATTGTTTGTAATATGTTTTGATTCTGATCACACATATTTGTAGATTAAAATGTTTAGATGAACTTATTTTTTGAAATTTATTAGGATTTAATTGAATTTTTATGGGTTTCATAGTCCAAGTTTTAATCCCTAAATATCCTGAGTTTGGTCTGCTTTCGGCCGACCGACCGATCGACCGAAGCATGGCTCGGTCGACCTGGCGGTCGATCGACGTGCACCGAAACATGCACATGCCCTGAGCCTTGGCTCGATCGACCGATCGATCGACCGTAGTAAGGAGCAGTTCGACCGATCGGTCGACCAACTGGCTCACCTAACTTTCTGTTGGGTGCCGGTCGACTGAGCGGTCGACCGACAGGCCTTTTTGGCCTGTGTTCTGCCTCCAACGGCTAGTTTTCTGAACCCCTATAAAATAGGTTCTTTTGGCCATGTTTTGGCAAGGTTTTCAAGAGCAATTTTCCCATCCTCTACAATGTTTTAGCAACAAGTTTTTAAAGAAGTTTTTGTAAAATCTTTATTTATCTCAAGTTTTGAAAAAAAAAAAAGAAAAATAAGTTTTAAGAAATCTAGTTTCTAATTTTCTTTTCTCTATCATTTCAAGAGTTTTTCCAAGAATTTTCTTTGTGTTTTCTTTTCTAAAACTTTGTGCACTCACATACTTGTGCTTTTCATTATAAATCTATCCTCTAAGATCTTGTATTATGAGAGGTGTTTTGTTTATGATCTTTTGCGATCAAGTATTGTTTGTGATCTTTGTGATCACTAAGTTATATTTCTTTTCTTGCTTTGTGCCTGTCTGTGCCTACCCTCTTCTATAGAAGCGTGAGAGTTGGAGTTTGTATACTCCTTATTTGTATTGTTATAATTTCTCGGTGGAGGTCCCTTTGTGGAAGGCTCTTAGTGGACATAGTGAAAATCCTTCAGTGTGAAGGCGGGGATGTAGAGCAAGGCTCGAACCTCAAAACATATCTTGGTGTTTGTGTTTGGATCTTTCACTCTCAACTCTCTCAACTCTTATATCTTGCATTGCTATTCTTACTAATATATATACATGCTTGATATAGTTTATGTGCTCACACTTGTATTGAATCAAGAGAGCTATTGAAGCACTCAACTCATAATTTAGAAGAATCGTGAGGAGAAGTTCCAGATCCCTTCACGGGAATTCAGACTCACTCTTGGTTATACGTTATGTGTTAGTGTAAAAGTTTTAATTTCATATTATTTGTCATTAGATTAGCACTACACCCATTCACCCCCTCTAGAAGTATTTTTCAATTGGTATCAGAGCTAGCGCTCATGATATTCGATTTAACCACCTAGTAGTATGATCCTTTTTGCTAATAGATATATATTTGCTTTGCACACATATTAGTTTGCACTTTGGATTATCTTACACCACCCATGTTTGATGTTTTCAATATTGACATGTGAAAATTAAGATGAGTGCTTACCTAAAAGTCTTAGGATTGCATGTTTATCTTGGTACAACTAAAAAAACATATTTGGTAATGACAAGTACTTAGAGGCTAATGCACAAGTCATGGATGCACTAAATCACACACTTAGCAAAGAACATATCTATTTGATTTCTCATTGTGATTCTGCTTTTACAGTGTGGAACACTTTGACCCTCTCAAGGAACAAATAATAAATGAGAAGGAATGTGTAGGAGATGAGCCGACGAGGCATCCTATATGGTCCAAGGGAATGACTCCCTTGAGGTAACTTTGGATTCTCATCTTGATGATTGTGCTAGCTCTTCTAATGATCATGATAGTAGTATGATGCCCATGCTTTGAATGAAGAGCTTTCCATGTTTTGTGAAAACTTGTTAGAAAATATAAATTGTTGAAGAAAATGAGTTGAAAAATGAAGAAAGAAAATGAGTTTTTAACTTTTAGGTAGATTGTGTTTTGAAAGAAAAAGAGGAGATTTCAAATGAAAATGAGATGTTTTTTTCAAAACTCGGTTTGATTTTAAAGGAGAAGGTTGAGGTCTCAAGTGAAAGAGATTCTTTGAGAACTCACTTGATATTGTTTTAAAAGAAAATAGATTTTGAAAAGTAAAATGATTTGGATACTGTTTTAGAGAAAAATGATATTTTATCTTCAAAACTTGAGTTTGTTTTAAAAGAAATGATTCTTTGAAAAACAAAATTGTTTTGATTTCAAAGGATTAGAATGTGCTTCTATTGAAAAAGTTTCTTTGAAAAATGATCTTGATTCTCATGTTTATCATGCTTCTATTGTTTTATCTCCTAGTGATAAAAAATTTTGTTTCTCCTGCATGCCCACATCTTCTTCTAACATTGATAATGATATTAGTGTTTTGAAGAAGAATGTAGATTATTTGGGCTCCACTTTGAACCAATGAGCCATGAACCACAAGAGACTGGAATCCATATTTTGCAAGAAAGATGCTCCACCTTTGTATGCACACCCATCACGGCATATACATGCTTCTCATGTTCACACACATGACACCATGTATGCTAGAGTGTATACTTGTACGTATTGTCGTCGTAAGGGTCACCTTGCAAAATTTAAATATTTACGTTAGGAAATATGCTAAACGCCCAAGGACCCAAGAAAGTTTGGGTATCAAAATCTATTTTTATTTCATTTGATATAGGTGTGGGCTCTCACAAGACGTGAGAGTATTGGTGCCCCGGTGATGGATGTGTTTGAGCTCAAATGGACACTTAAATTTTTGCAATGCTATAAAGAAAATTTGGTGGGAAGACCACCATGGTTTGGACATATAGAGACTAGTTCATTCAGTTTGATAAATATCTCTATCCTCATTTATTTATGTTTATATGCTTTTCATATTTTTAGATTGATGATTTTAAGTATATTATGTTTTTCATGCTCATTAGGATTGAATGCTATGCCTATTAGACTTGTGATATACATTTATAATATTTGAGATACACCCATATTTATATGCACTTATTCTCTTTGTGTTCTCACTATAGTTTTACTATTGTGTATATCCTATTTCTAATATCACTTGCATTACACTAATAATCATATTGGTTTATCTTTCATGTTTTGATGTTTTTATGCTTATCATATTTGATTACATGTTTAGATACTATGTTGTTAAAACTTGTGATTATACTGTACATTTAGTGATCTACACTTGATTCTTATTTTTAGACGCTTTATTGTTCATATGTACTCATTATATGTTCTTGTATGACCTAGTTTTGATGATTCTTACATTTATACTTGTACTTTTTTATTTGTTTTCTTTACATCACTCATGTACGTTTCACAAGAATGTGTTTACCTTCATGTATATATAACTTATGTCAAAACTACTTGTTATACATGTTTTTTCCTTGAGTCATTTACTTTATATGCCATGTACTATTTTATAGACTCAATTCATATTTAGGATAAATATGTATGCTTTAGTTTTGACAAACATACATATACTTTGAAGGTTATGTTTCTCGAATAGTTTTGATTTTTTTTTCATGTTTTATGGTTTTATGTTCATGTTTTGATGAGATTGAGCTTCATTGATTTATATCCATGTATATGTTTCTTACATGATTCTTGTACACGATCTATATTTTTTGTTTACTTATGGTTTTGATTCATGAGCCTATATGTGCTTCATAATTTTTGAGTGTCAATTATTGTGTATTTAGCATATTTTTATGAGATATATATTTTTATTTCTTTCTTGAAGGATTTCATACTAATTTTTCAAAATTACTTTAAAACTACTCTTTGTTCTTTAAATGGTAGTATTTCAACCTATGCTAAAAATTATTTTCAAAACATTATTTTTGAAAACTTCTACCTTATAGGGCGGTTGGTTGGGCGACCATGCCTTGTATGCTCTTATTGAATATCATTTTAAACATGTGCATGATAAGGTAGATGTTATGAATTATACATGATTTCAATGATATTTCATTTTTTATACTTATATTTCTTATATATGTATGCATCATATCTCAATTGGTATCATATTTCAATTGCTCTGATCATACATACACACACACAACACATGATTTCTTGTGCTAGATAACAATGTTTATATCTATATGTTTTTATAGCACAAACTATTTTATGCTAAGCTTATTTAGTTTAAATATTAATTGTATCTTTTATAAGCTTATGCATGTTTTTGTTGATATTTCAAAAAAGGAGAAAAAATTCTTACTTTTATTTTCAATCAGTATCTACTCCCACTCTTTTGAGAAAAATAATTTGTTTTTGAAAATACTTATATCTTTTATATTGGTATCAATTGTTTACAATTGTATCTATATTACAAAATAGTTTAGAATTTAAAAAGATTGATTCCATGGTTTATCTATTTTCAATTGGTATAACTTTTATGATATCCATATTTTTTTCAATTGGAATAATTTTATTTATTCATGTTCTTTTTCAATTGATATATTTTTGGGATCAAATGTTTTTTATTGGTTGATACTTTTTTATTTTCAATTGGTATATGTTATCAATTGGTGTTTCGCCCTTCTGTTGATAATTGACAAAAAAAGGGAGAAGGATTTGGTTTATATATGCATGTTTATTTGTGTTTATGCATATATATGTTTTATGGTTTTGAGATCTAGAGTTCTTATTGACTATATCCATTCTATTGGTATCTCAGTTTATAGGTATCCTGAGCTTGCTTTATTGAATATCTATATGTTTATGTTTGTTTTATTCTATGCATGAGTTAAGGGAAAGTTTCTATGAAGTTTTTTTAAATTCATGCATATATAACCTCATAAGTTTTGTCATCATCAAAAAGGGGGAGATTGTTGGCCCGAAGGCCTTTCACCCTAGTTTTAATAATGACTAACTTATGAAGTTATGTTACTAATGATCTTGACTTATGTAGTTTCAGATATTCAATCAAGATCATTATTAGTGTTTAGCTTCTACAATGCACTCGAAGTCAAGTTTCAAAACTATCACTTGTTGATTCAAGAGCTCGCATGTCAAGATCGCATAAAGTACTCGAGATGGAGTCAAGCTCTTTTGATCGTGTTTGGATCAAGTCATCTTGGAGAAGAAGATCGACAAGAAGATGTATCTAGGTTTGTTTATTAGTTTAGATCTTGTGTCAGGTAATATAAGTTTTGAATTGCTCGAGTATACACACAAGTTTATAGTTTCGGTTTAAACCGTTTTAGTTTAAAATTTATGTTTACATGGTTACATCTCAATAGAATACATTTCTTGGTTTATATTATGTGTTGGATTCTATCTACACATATAAGAGCTTTATTATTTAGAAATTTTTTTTTCTATGAGTTCATGTATTTCGGTTAACATGTATACATTGTGTGTTTGATATATCAAGTATACATCTTTCAATTTCATGAATAGATTTTATCAAAACAAGTATACATGATTTATATGTGTATTAGATTTCATTCATATGCATTTATGCTTCATATGTTTAGAAAAACTTATTTTGATGTATCTAGTTCATGTGTTTAAAGTTTTGTTTTTATCAAAACTTATTTTGGTATTTATTGTCAAAAACAAGTATATTCATTTACTATGTGTATTGGATTCTATCCATACACATTATGCTTCAAATGTATTTCAATATTGTTTTTGTATTTATACAAGTTTATAAAAAAATCGGATTTTCATTTCAAAGTTGGTTTTTTTAGAAATACAGTTTTTGTTTTAGCTTAATTTCTATGCCTAAAAAATAGTTCTATTGTTTGTAATATGTGTTGATTTCTGATCATACATATTTGTACTTCAAAGTATTTATATGAACTTATTTTTGTGGATTTATTGGGATTTAATTGAATTTTTATGGGTTTCATAATCCAAGTTTTAATCCCAAAAAATCATGAGTTTGGGCTGCTTTCGGCCGACCGGCCGATTGACCGAAGCATGGCTCAGTCGAT